>JARPRH010000460.1:75521-98349 GCA_031763665.1 Calameuta haemorrhoidalis | reverse complement strand
ACGGCTTAATGAACTAGATAAAGACTCGTCTATTTTACATAGATTTTAATAGAGAGCAATTAGCGCTAACGCGTTCTTCGTTACGAACAATTGCGACATTTTTGCTGGACAATTCGTCTATATACGTTAATACCTGACGTTTTCCCAAGGACGGGATTACTTCTTCCTTCTGAATAAACAAACGAAGTATGTTTTCGTAGAAAAAGAGGAAGAACAAATTAAACGCATTTACATATTAACGTTGAATTTACTGTAATAAAGTTCTCTAAATATATATATCTCAATACGGAGTTTAATTAATATGATTCTTTTTTAATTTTTCTGTTACAGGTATGTATCTAAGCTGAGATATACATAATTCCATTGACGATATCCCTGAATGTGAAGGGGTAAAATGAAGCCTGCAGCTTATCAGGTTGGTATTACAATTTTCATGGAATGGCAAATTGAAGAAAAATTACGTGGCAACGTGCACTTTGACAGGAAAGTAGCTTAGTCATGGATTTCATTGAGAGGATTTCGTGGACGAGCTTTATCCACCGTTAAAATTATTGGCAAAACTCTTGCGCGCATGTACGGATTTAATCACACTTTATTGTCTCGACGTGGTCGAATCACTTATGATATAATAAGAATATTTCGAAAATTTTTATGCCTGGTAAAAGATTTTTGTTATCTATCAGTAATGCGTAATAATTATACAGGTGTCCCATAACACCCGCTGGAGCTTTCAAGAGTGAAAAGTAGAGGACATTTCGAATCAAAAGTTTCTCTCATTCATTCTCCGATGGTTATTTACCAAATTATGATCAAATGAAATCAGCCAATCAAACGTTCATAATTTGGCAAATAGCCATTGGGAGAAAGAATGAAAGAGGAACTTTTGATTCGAAATTTTCTTCGCTTTTTACCCTTGAAAGATCGAACGGGTGTTACTGGACACCCTGTATACCATTAGGATCAAACTCAAAGCTGAAATACTTATAGTACAGGAAAATGGTAATCGATAATAATATATTCATGGACATGTATATTTTTTTATACACATCCCAACCATACTATTTTTTGCCAGAAATAAAATTCTATTCTTACGAATGTAAGTATAATATATTCCATTAGAGAGACATCAGAAAGGAAAATGCAATTCATATTTCATAAGATAATTTTTAATATTGTGGCTGGTACGCCAAAGGGCGAAGAACGTAAGTGCACGTTTGCAGAAAAGAAAGAAGGGGACGACGGAAGTGTCAGTCTACGCTGTACGGACCTTTATTATCAGTTACTATATTGAGTCACGTTACTACCAGTAATTTGCAAATAATCCAACGCTCCGCGCCCTTGAAACAGGAAATGAAATGAAATACCCTTCAAATTTTCAACACCTCCTGCGCCATCTACAACGATGTTTACTTCCAATCACTTGATACTGTCAACCAAGAATAGCAGTAAATAGTTTCAAACTATCTACAGTCTATTGTATAAATAATCAGATAGTTTAATATTTTTGAATATATTATTTTGTATTTTGATTAATTATATCAGGAACGAGTTACAAAAATATTGGAGCACTTGGCATAAATGGAAAATTAATATGCACTTTTTAGCAATAAATATTAAATCGATACTTGGTTGGATAATCCGGGAATAATGACGTTCCAAAATAATTAATTCGTTTTCGTCATAATTATTTATGACATAAAACAATTAATACGCAATAGGCCAAAGTGCCTGAATATTTATATGATAGATTGTATATATTTAATTATCAGTTCAATGTGTAAAATGTATTTTCAAGAAGGTCCAGTATCATTGCTCGTGTTCATATACATAACTACAGCAGACAATAATTCCCAATGGAAATTCAGCTCGTGGCAAATGACGACGTGAGCCAAGCACGTGAGTAGCATTTACTCTCCTGGTTTCTAATCTCATCATCGAAGTGTCTCCGCATTTCACGACGTGTACTCATATAATATTTATAGGCATACATATTTTTGCGGATAGGTTTTAGGATCACATGCAAAAAGATACACATTAGTAACACAACTGGTAAGGCCCAAAAAATGAATTAGCATTGAGAGCCTTCATTTTGCTGGAAAAAGTCACAAAATTTTTTCGGTAAGATAGGTGATTGGATATTTTAATTATTATAGATAAAAATTTTTCTTTCATTAGTTTGCCATCCCGTTCGTTATGTTATTGTTATGACTTATGATTGTTGCTCATCTTGCATAATTCTCGCAAGACATAAATATATTCTGTTGATAGCATTTTTATAAAAATTACAGGATCTTTTATCACAAGCTCATTCCCTCCACTATTCCTGCTATTTGATTGGCTGGATCGATAGATAGATATATACGTGGTGGCTACCTGCTGATTTCACTAATTTAATTTTAGGAAAGGTCGTGCGGCGAAAATTAATCCCAGCTTTAGGTTTAAGAGTAACAATGTACGGCAGGATTAATAATGGTGGCATGAGAAAACTTTCGAAAGTATCCACTTGCTTAGATTGTCTATATAAAAAGTACATGAGCCCGTGGGATCCAGGATAAACCGATCACCTCGAAAGCCTAATGAAAATTTCGCACCATCCTCTCGGTATTTTAATATAGGGGAGACTGGTGTAGGTAGAAACACAAACAAATTATATCTTGATTAATTCATCAATGACCTTTACATAATTTTCTTGTGAAATTTTTTTTACTTCGTTTTAAAACAACCTTACAGATGATTGGACAATTATAATTCGTTTGCTAACAATAAATGGAAAATTAAATTATCTTATTTCATTCGACACCGTATTTCAAACGACGCCAGTTTTCTCTACTGACTGAATATTATTTAGCTTTATTTTAAAAAAACGCACATCGATCGTAGACATGATTCGTTAATTCACTCACATATACTGGACCAAGGTATTAATGACATTAATAACGATGTCTGGACAGTATAGTGAATTCTCATGTATTCTTCTTTTTTTTTATGGGTCATTTGTCACCGTAGTAGAAGGCGGAGTTAGCGTGAATGAAACGCACGCCGAAATTTCATAGTACATTTGCTGTTTCAGCAGAACACAGTATATTATGTATTGATGGGTGGAGAATGTTAAAGGAAAGAGCAGGAAGAGAAAAGTCCGATAGTAGAAGTATAGAGAGGGGACATAAAGGAGAAAAAAATTGAAGAAATTCCAGGAAAAATCAGGAAAAGATGAGAACCGAAAGAGGCGAGAGATAGATAGCGCCTAAAGCCTATCTCTAAAGTTGCCGGGCGGGACAGTAAATAAAGTGGCCTTGAATGGCCATTGTGAATGAACCATAAATAAGAATTGACCGAAGCTACGAATTTGGCCAGTCAGCGATTTTGTTACGGGAAAACCGTACGGGAAATGACGTATCTGTTAAAGTTGGAACGATCCTGGATTATTCCCTGAGAGGATACACCTTTCCTTTATTTCTTTTTTTTTATTTGTATCCTCATTCTTTCTGTCTACCTCATATCCCGGACGTTTCCTTCTTTCTTGTATTCCCACACATCCTTTCTGGTATGCCATTTATTTTTTCCCCCATTTCTTTCTCTCAATGTACTTTCCATTTCTACATTTCTCCGGTTTCATACATTTTCCATTTTTGGGTTCAGCGATGAATTTGGTACGGCTTATTTTATCCCTCCCTCTCTCTTCCCTTTTCTCCAGGGTAATAAGTCAGCTTTTACATCCTGCTGAAAACGCAAGCGTAGACGCGAATATCGGCGTCGACGCGAAACCTTCGTTAACATTCCCAAAGGACAGTAGACCCGGAGTCCCAGACTCATCCTACGAACGACTATGAATAATTCCGCAGCATAAATGTCCATGCTCTGATTTTACTCTATTTCGATACACATGAACATGTCAATACTATAAAACAGCATACACGAAGGAGACATCCAGTGAGATGCATTTAGCGTTGCACTGATGCATGCTGGCCATTATTCAAGCGACCAGAAAGAGAACTTATTCTTCCCGTTTAAAATGAATACTCGGCTAAAAGTATAGCTATTTACCGACATTACCAAGTATAGCATAAAATAACAGTTTGGGTATCAGCGTTCTTTACGGGTGAATCAAATGGCTGTAAGTGATACACTGCTTCTGAAGCAACTACAACATGAATTATCTTATCTTCAGTCCGGGCTGAGTGGGGAATGAATTATTTTCTAATATAAAAGCAGTATCGTGGATCATTCGGTACTGCAGCGTGTGTATAATATGGTAGGTGTGTATCGCGTTGATGTACACACATGTATGTTTGTGTATATATTGGGATCGGTCATTTTACTTGTATTTCGGTGACACCCATTATATAAATAGCCAAGATAGGTATAAAGTTTATAGGAGGTTGCAGGGAGGAAAACTTGCAAATTTCTATCGTGCACAGTATACTATATAGTCTACGCTGTGTTATATAGTGGTGTGCAGTTATGGCCTTGTGGATTTTATTTGCTATTCGCTTATGAAAAATGACGTCAGAATTGCGCATGTAAGTGGCACTTACGTCGTGGACCGCTTATGCTATCTTTGTATTTACGAGCGAACTGATACGATTTTTCGAATGCTTGAATGGGTTCCTGTGTCTTTTCTTATTTATCTGTGTAGCACGTACGCCTCCTACAGCGACAGATAATATTTACGTGGCCAATGGGGAGAACGTGAATTTGAAGAATTAATGCAAACGATAAGCAGTGGAGTAATAAAAAGTCCATAAGTTTATATGACATAGAGTTTTTGGAAAGAAGCGACAAAAATTGTACTTCGATTTAATTTGGACGAAACACGAATTTTTTTTCTTAACTTTTTCATAATTTTTGCCTTTAAATATTTCTTGACGCGATAAAAAGTATATGGCTCTTGCTAGTAATTGTGAAAGATTGATCTATATTGATGCTTCATTTTTTTTTAAAAAAGGGTGTTAAAATTAAAATGTTTACCACACAAAAAATACGTCATTAGGAAGGATACAATACCTACAGTATGACGATTAATTAATACATTTTTTTCAATTTTATAAATATCCGATACTCGTAATGGTATCCATCGCTACGTGTATAGCGTGTGGAGTTTTATCCAATATTAGTGCCTAATGGAAGCGACCGACAGTGCGTGGGAAAATTCGGCAACTCAACTATCGGCTACACACTTTTGTTTTCGTTAAATATCGTGGCACAGTGTGTTTTCAGAGAAGGGTCAAATTGCTGTTACAGGGTGTGAAGGTTAAATTGGATAAAGGTTTACGATCAATTGCGACGTTACAACCCCTGAGGCTTCGGATTAAACGGAATTTCCTTTCACTGGAGCAGTCAGTGTATGCGTATGAAACTCGTTGAAAAGGAACTAAAAATCTTTTTATTTCTACTTGCAACTTACCTTCGGTACTTGCTTGTTATTTTCTCTCCCTCCCTCCTCTACCACCCCTCTCACTCCCTCTTTCTTTGTCGTTTGGTACTTTTACCAATTTGCCCGAAAATTAAACTTGCCTTCTCATTCTCCCCGGAAGTGATAATAACCGTTTCGACCTTTCCACCCTCGAGGCGATAACAGGGTTTTTGTAGGGGGTAGATTCCGAGAAGGTTCGCGAAAATCGGGAATAAGTTCAGCCTCTACCTCTTTTCACTTTTTCTCTATCCCTAGTAGAAATGAAATCTGGGCACTGTGTAGCGGCTTTACAATTTCACTGAATTCAGAATGGCCGCTGTAGAAGGAGATATTTGGAAGAGTCTGATGGCGCAAATTGCTCGGATTGCCAATGACAAATATTTAAGGAATAATAATTAATTCAGTGAATTGAAATTTTGTCACGTATGTTTCTAATAGATATTAACTGTAATTATTGTACTGCCAATTCAATACCTTTGACTAATTTTAGGTCAGATCAGGCTAAAACTTCACTAAGTTACCTAATTACACTCACGATAAACAAGTGGAGCTTTTTCACGCCGCTAGTAAAAATATCACCGACGAGCCACTAGATTCAATCCGGAAACGGCTACAATATTTCTACTACGAATTCTTTACTTTTTTTTCATTATTGGGGATACTTTTCACAGCAGTGAAGGTTAAATTGAGTCGTTGACTCACGATGTCTGTAACAAAAACTTATATCGTCCTTTTCAAATGGTATCAAGCATCCGTTAAAAAGTTTATTTTATTGACGTTTATCGAAATACAGCTCTATATTGTGTTTTTCTCTTTTTCTTATTGTTTTTAGATTCCGGTATGAAGTCTGTAATATAACTTAATAAAATTTAATAATTTATTTTCCTATCATTTGGAAGGCTACAGAGACACTAGAGCGATTCACAAAGTATTCGAAGATCTTTCGTGAAAGAAAATCGTGCTACGAAATCTCTGACGCGTGTCAAATTTCATGTTTTCACCGAATATCTTGAATTTTCCAAGACTAATTAAACATTTATTTCTGAAGATGACGATGGTTGGAATGTCGGTACTGTCCTTTAGGATTTCTCAACTTACTTTGTCATCGACCTTATACATTCTTCTGACTTTGAGATCATTGGCTGGTATTTGTCCCTCTTTTATTTTATATTTTCAATAATACCTAACATTTTAATACTATTCATTTTTGAAGGGCATCTTACTAGATATGGTGAAGCGCGAGACTGGATGACACGGACACCTACAAATGAATTTTATCCATTCAAATTATGTACTATACAGATATATATTCTATATATCAGAATTGCAAGGCACAGAATACACCGAAATATTTAGTGTATCTATGTATGTTCAGTCAATGGTACAATTATCAGTATCTTAATAAGTTTAAGAAAAAACTGAAGCAAAGGGTGAAAAGACGCGTGATGTGGTTAACAGTTCTTTTACACTCTGTCGTAGGCCACAGAAATGTCTTAGGATCCCGCATCTTTTCAATGTTTCTTTGCATATTATGCGGAGGCGAACAAATTTCGTTTCTACTCTCCGCCTTCTAGCTTAAAATCTGCACCAAACGTTCGAAACTCAATATGGTGGGTCAAGGATACGGTTAATGCAATGATCTAAAAATATGCAAGTACTGGGTAAGAAGTAAAAGCCTTCTAATTAAAAGTGGATTGTGAAGATTGAGCATCACTGACGACGGCGCGCGCACGTTGGGACGAATTGTGACGTCAAGGATTACTACTAGCGTTCGCTGCGGTAAAAAACGTAAAGTTTTAGGTGGTAAAAATCAGCTGATTGACAAAGTCGGTTTATTCGCGTAAAACATCTTTCTATTGGCTTCATGAGTGTTCCCAGTAATCTGATGTTGTGCTTTGTTCGATATTTGGCTACAGTTTCATGAAATACTCTAGCAAGTGCTACGAGTACATTAAGATGTCTAAAAGCCATGACATCGACCATGATACCTACACCAGTTTTTCAGTGTTCATATTTACTTCTATTTTATTAATTTTTAGTGAACATTACAAAAATCAAGCCCTGCAGATACTGAGATTTCATTCGAAGACTTCGATTGTGTCAAATATATTAATAGTAACAGTCCCTTCTGTGCTTCGAATTTTTTGTACCAGATGTCCTCGCTTGGCTTGTCAATATGAATCATCGACACGTAAAAAATTTACTACGATTCCCTCTTAAGACATATTCATACATAGCGTAACATTAAATAATTTTCGGGCCTTCCAAAACTTATAACAACAACAGAGATACCAATAATCAAATATCTATCACACGATTGATAAATGGAACACCGATAAAGTAGGTGAGCTCATCAGTTTGATTGTTCGTTTTAATAAGTTTCTCTTCTCGCTTACAGTAAACGTCCTATAATTAATTTTCCCATGGCTTATACGAACTGCGTTACTTTTTGTGTTAATGGTATCAGGCAGTGCACAATAGGTTCTTTTGTATATTGCTAGTTTAGGTTAATCAGATTCTGACGCTAATATTGCTGCAAAGTTAGTCAATGTTCGGTGGTGGCACAGCAAAAATGATTGATATTTTCAAGACGTGGTTATATGGTTCAAAGGAAGTATGGTTCATTTGGTAGATAATTGCATGAATTAATTAAAGCGGACCTATAGCGGAATTAAGAAAGGCAAAGCTAAGGAGTTAAGAGTGAGAAAAAAGACGAAATTAAAGATTTTGAGAGGGAAAGGGAAAAAATAAAACGAAGCTCCTCAGTTAATTAACGTAATTTTCCAAGAATAGAAACCATAGTGTTATCACTGTGTTTTATTACATTTTTTCCAGTTGTTCTTTTAGCTTCTTCTCGTCCACGTTCCTTATGAGTTATGACCATTAACCTCTGACTGTACTTCTTAAATACAAATATTTGCTATTGCCTGTAACCTCTAAGTACACGCATGCAATCTCGAAAACCTTGCCAATTTTGCATTTAGTCCTTCTGTCAAATTTGAATCTACGTAAATTTTCAACGAATTAAAAAATCCTACTAGACAATTATTACTTGATACTTGGTCAATAAATTTGTTTAAACTAAGAGGAGAGCGACGTAAAACTACTTTTGGTCTTTTCCATTCGTTGTAATGACCTCACAATCCAGTTCCACAGATTGAGGTCTCACAGACCTCGTCTTGTAAAGTACGTCTCTGAGGTCAGACCTGTGCTGTTGAGGGTTAATTCTTCTTCCTTGTTTTTCTACTCTCTTATTTCGTTGTTTGTATCCGGACATGCGTTCTACGTGAGTTCTCAATTTCATCTAATTTTCCACTGCCCTAAATGTTTTAGGATTTTGAAGTCCGGGCGAGTCTAAACCGAATTGGTCTCCGCTTTGACATCCTTCCTAATCCTTTTATCGAACCCAAGAACCAACATCATCCGAATTAACCTTATCCGTGAGAAACTTTTGGTGTGTACACACTTTAGGGTACTATTCGATAATGGATGTCAGGTAGGAGTCATCTAGAGACTCCAATTCTTCAATCTTTAATTCAAGTTTTTTATATTTGCAATAATCAAGTAAAGCGGAATAAAATTTAAGGACATGTAAAAAATCATTAAAGAAAATAAAACATCCATCCCGGACTGTTTATTCGTGTGTAAAAAGAAAATGAAAAAAAATTGAAATAGCAGCTTGCTATTTCCCATCGATCTATAATCTCGCTCTCTTTATGTTCGAATGAATACAAAAGAAAAGCAACAGCCGTATCTTGTTTTCGAGTAATCGTCGTCACGAAATTGCACTGAATATTCTGCCATGACCTTATTCTTTTCAAAAAGCTTCATCGCAAATGTAAAAGATGCCACGTCTAGTTGAAAATTCACACGTTATTCTTTGATATGTTACACATGGTCTTGAATTTTTATAATTTCTGTGAACAATAGTTCAAAACTTAATATATCTATAAAGAACTACCTAAATAGTATTTAATTAATTCAAGATATTCAAGAAATTCGTTACAACAGAAATTGAATCAGCTTCAGAGGAACGTTTTGTGCGTCGTTGAAAGTCCCCTGCCGGCTCTTCTCGCCATAGAGGCTCACGAAATTCTTTCATTTTTCCTTTCACAGAGGGATATATTATCATTCAAGGCCTGTTATCGATGTGGGTTGGAACTACAGCTGTTACCCTTCTTGAATATTTGTTTCATAGGAGGATAGTCGTATGTCAAGCACACGCTGATTACCAGGTGTGGGACTTTCTCACTTGCCATATGAGGTATACATTAAAAATGAGATCTCATATTGATCTATCCCACACAAGAAAAGTTTTACTTACGTGGTAACGATCGTGCGTATATTTATAAACCTTGCCAAATTTTGTTTATCCACGTATACTTTACACAGTGTATTATTTTCTATGAAGCCTCATTAATTAATTTTTCTTTTTCTTTTATTACATTCATCAATTTGTACACTCTCTCAATAATACTGATGCCACTAGAGAAGTAAATTTAAACAGTTAAACATTGAATGAGAGAAAAAACTATGGATTTGGCTGTTTGATTAAGAAAAAAAAAAGAAGGAAGAGCTAAGAAAATGAGATAAAAGATTTCATTTTGAGATTTCAACGACGAAGAAAAAAGTATTTTTTTTTAAATTAATCGTTACTGATCTGTCATTGAAACTTCAATGAAGAGAAAATGGCTTTTGATGGCGTGTATCGTTTCGAGGGACATGACTGTATAGTTTCGACGTGTGCAGACTATTAGCAAAAAATAAAAGTGGAAGGAAAGACAAGTAAAAAAAAAGAGGAAGAGGGCAAAGCTGGGGTAAAAAAATGTTAAGTCCTGGGTGGGGCCGACGATGGTGTTGCATGCAAGCCGGTAGTTTCGCAGTTTCTACACTGGCTACCCTGAAAAGGCCCGTCTTGATTTCACTTCCAGATAATGGCCAGTGCTCTTGTGAGTATGATCAAGCGTGGAAAAGTTTTACGTGAAAGAGCTTTCCGTAGCGTGGCTTTTCCATCCATTGTCATAGAGCCTGCCCCGCCTTATAGCACCCTATTTCACCCATTCTATTTATTTTGCATATTCCCTGTAGTTATGTTCTGTTTGACATAAAAATATATGCTTGACACAAAATACTGTAATCCGCCTATACCTCCAGTACTATCTTCACATCTAAACATCATTCGCTTTTTAAGTCACAAAAATAGCATGGAATTCTATGAAATTTAATTTATATCATTTATATAGTAGATACAATTACTTTTTTGCCAGAATATAAATTTTCTCTTTTTCGTTACCGAAGTCTCATCTTACCGTTCGTATGCAGACCTATACGTAAACCTTCATGAGAGTCAGAGGGAAGTACGTATGAATTTAGCCATGCAAGTATTCACGCACGCACGCCCTATACATGTTCCTGGAACGAAGGCAAAATGGATGATGGCAAAGCAAGAACAGGAATGGATGTGGAATACTAGCATAGTTGAAATCCTGCATCAGGATCAGGGCGTGATCGTTCGCTCATCCGTCACTGAGGACAGCCAAGCTAATGGCATCGGAAGTCGAAACGATTGATTTCACGAAATCTAAATCCCGCGAAGCCACGATGAGCCTTTTTCTGCTACGATCCTAGATAGAGGCTTCCGAAAGGCATCTTTCTCCAAGTCCACTGCTGCCCTGTGACCCTTTAATCCCCCGCCATCTTCCCCCGTTCATCCCTCAGCATTATCCTCTTGCTGCCAGCCACTCCTCACCTCACCATCCCTCCTCCAAGTGGGAGACCACCCACTGACTCACTGTCAACTCTGCTGCCTTATCCATACTGTATTCTCTCATTAACGCAACGAACCGCGCCTTGGAAGCTTTAATCTTTCTGGAGGATCCGAAAGTTTTTACTCGCAAGCTCATAAACGCGGAGCTTTCCATAAAAGTGACGTTGATCCTTCATCCAGTTTAACGGCTGGGTGAAACCAAACGAGCGCTTAGGAAATTATTTCGAGGGTAGATTTCTTTGTACTCGTACGTCATTGTCAATTAATTAATTAATCGAATGTTTTCCTACGAACTGTGTTCCCTTTCCCCTTGGCAAAGCATCGATTTGCTGGAATGATTACTGCCGAAGCTTCTCTTAGATTAACTCTATTAATTAAGCTTGCAGTCTGAGAGAATCAAAGTGTTTTATTTGCAGTGTACAATTGTACTTGATTCGTAACACTTCACATATCTCCAGCTCGATTGTTGCATCCATTCACGGCGTACTGGGCAATTGTATTTTGTGACGTCATTTTTTTATTCAGGGTCATAAGGCGACTACGGCTACGATTTAGATAAAGTTCTGGTTTTCTAGTTCCCTTCGAGTCGCCATCCTGCTGAGAAGCTACGCTCTCGGATTAATTCGTACCGTTACGCCAATGATCTTGGAAGATTTGGTACTGTTGAGTTGAGGTCCAGGTGCTCGAATCTGCCGCGGGGAGATAGTCTCGACGTACCGAGTTGCCCAGCAGAGGAGAAGAGTGGAGTACCCGACGGAGACGTCTCCACGGACCGGCAGAAGCCCGGTTGAGATCCCGGCCCCTCGCTGGAGATGGGCAAAGGGCTTTAGAGCCGGCGGAGATAGAGTTTTGATACGGTTAAGGGCAGGGGAGGATCCCCCTGACCCGAGTTAAGGATGTGGTGCCCAACTGTCGTCCGATGCCTTGGGGAAGTGGCCGTGGAGGATCTCCAAATGCTACGTGCCGATTCGCTAAGGAACGCTCTCGATTTAGTTTAAAGGGACGACTCGAGGGAAAGGAAGAGTTATCGGCGATAAGGATCTCGACCAATCAGAATGATTAGTTCTTGAATTTGGCTCCTCAGTTCCCGGTGAAAAAAGAATTGGCTGACGCCCGCCTGGCTTGCGGATGCATGAGCGAAGGGTAAACGGTCAAAGGTAACGTAGGCTAATTCTCGGATTTTTCGTTATCGGTGTCGGGTTAAGAAAATATGTTAAAATTTATATGTATAAATTATCAGACTGATAAAATTTAATTATTTCATATTCCGAAATAATTAATATACTTCTGTTGCCACTTGTGCTATTATTGTTCGTGTTACTGCCAATGCTTTAAATGGAAACACGAGATTTATACGATTTTTATCTATGGAGCAAAATACGTTTATATTCGTTGATAGACGCTTAGCGTTGGTGGATATTTAATTAAAAAGTTTCTCCAGTGCACTCGCGCTGATTTTTAAATTATCGAATATACGTCAACGTCAACGTCAACGTCACCGTAAACGTCAACGCTGACGTTCGCGTCGTAAAACGTCGAAGGGCTTGATTCTTTCTCGCCCTTTTACCTTCGACCTTTCATTCCTTTGACCCAGAATGCCCACGCGTTCTTTTCAGACTTTTACCGCTACAACGCGATATTTTTTTTTAACTGTGGTGAAAAGGAAGGATACAGCTTGAATGGTATGACGGATTTTACAAAAATCATACTTGTATAAGTTTTTTTTTTTTATGAATTCAAGCCAAATAAGTATGTTAGACGAAACACGAAAGAATGAAATGCAAAAAATAATCGCGAAAAATATTACTTGCGGAAAAGAGAAAAATTGCTTGCGGGAACTGCAGTGTTAAAAATTTCTGATTAAATTGAAATTTAAGATACACCACGCTTTCGTAATCATCTCGACACTATTACTGCATACGTCATTTTAATAAAAATAAATGATTTTTTTTTAATATTTCAAGTTTGCAAGTTTCAAATAGATTTATTTATAAAATCTATTTTTTTAAATTAAGAAAATTTTTTATACTGTGCGTGTATACTCGAAAATATTCATTTTCAATTAAATTTTTTATTGCTTTCTCTTCTAGTTCACAGTAGTAACAATCAAACTGTAACGACGGACGATCACGATGATTTCCGCTTTCATGATCGAAATTGACCTAAATATATAAATGGAAGAGTGCAGAAGAAAGGGAGAAGAAAAATCAAAGAATGTCATTCTTCTTTCACTCGACGATTAATTTTATCTAATATAGGATTCAACTACCGGCTCTTTGTTATTCAGTTTGCTCATTTCAATTCGTCGAACAATCTATAAGACCTTTAAGAGTATTATCCACAAAGATCAATGCGCAATCATTTTACGGTCTTAATTCTTTTTGTACCTCGTTTTGACCAATCAGACGATTTAGCTTGACAGTGATCTATTGAATTTACCTGTAGAAAAAGAATAGTCCGTAATAATTGGAATTCATGTCGGAACACAGTCATCCTCCATTTTCCCGACTATTGAGATATCAAAGGGGAACGTCGGAACTTGAATAGAGCGTCCCGAGGTTGCACATTGAATAACCTAACCTAATCTAAAATCGTCGCATGACACATCAATCGACCAATAAAACGGCAGAATGACAATCAGTAAAACAATAAAAATACTGGCGCAATGGATTTCCATTGTTCTTCATTGATAAAACCTCGCACATGCGCGCAACCAATCGCTATCGCTGAAGCTATAAATTCTACGCGCAAGGCCGCACGGATAATTTTCACGAGCTGCGCCGTTTGTCAAAAATCGTTTGACGCTGGCGAATATGCAGAGCGCGTTTTTTGCTGAGCCCATTCTAAAAATTGAGAGGTGCAAATAGGCGGCTCGTACAACAAATCCTTTGGCAGTTTTGCAGCACAAAACAAAGGATAGTAAGAGTCAGCGGCGGTGGAAATAGAAAAAAATGTAAATGCGAAACACGATACAGGAAATATAGTTCCGTGAGAATCAGCCAATTACTTTCCCATAGTTTCCAGTCTAATGGAAAATAATCATACCTGACTGAAGTGACCAGACTGACTTTACAATTAACAGGTATAAGTACGTTCAACTGGTCTGTATAATTAACATGTGTAATGACATGACTAATGACTAATGAGTGTTATATCGAACGCTGCAATTATTCTTACACGTTAGTATAGGTTAATTAACTCGTCCTTAATAAAGTATCTGAGGTGTTTGATGCTTAAAGTTTATTAACCCTTAAACGTATGAATTTCAATTTCAATTTATTATAAAATACATAAGTTTGCAAATTTTGAAAAAATATGTGAAAAATAATTTTTTTAAGTAACCATATAATTGAACCGCATATATTTTTTAGTTTAGCTAATTGCGGTTTAGCGTGCATTATGTATCGAGCCAAAGTACAGAGATATTATTATCGTGGTTGTTATTACATATAAGTGCCTGTTGGCATTTTAGAATTAAAAGTTTAGATATTATTTATTATATAAATTATAAAAAAAACTTGAAATGTATAAGAAATGAATCCCCATCTCGGCGTTTCTTGTTCATTGGTTCGCAATACGACATTGTTGAATCTAGGTAAGTCAAAGCCTCGACTTGACAGCTGTCACATCCGAATGGTGAATGTGAATCGAAAGCTCTATACTTATACATACGTATAAAAACTGTTATAATTGTCTGTCCGTAATATTAAGTACACTCTGTGCCAGATATTTCATTCAGATGTCACGATAGTTTTTCAAATAACTTTTTTAGTATTTACCTTCACCATAATGATTTACCGAGAAACTCGCTGTGCATTGCCGGTATTGTCCCCGTTTTTTAATCCGTCGCGTTGGTCAAATGATCCTTGTCGCATAGCTGTTAACGCTTTTGCGTGAACGCTAATGACGTCTGTCGTTAATGTGTTACTGCGGGCACATATGGCAAATGTCGCTAGCTCGTAATTTTACAGCAAAGTGAAATCGTGAGATTAGCGAACAAGGATATTTCAAGCGGAAGGCATCTGCTAATAATTGAAATTTAATAAACACGAAATTTGTCAATTTGTTTATTGACGTTTAACCTCTTAATTCAATTTATCCGGTTGAACGAGGTTATTTTATTAATATCACGTCCTGAACTCCACACTTGACTTGGTACGTAACATTGAAAGTGCTTAATGGTTGTCATTAATTAGTTCATTATTACATTAGTATACCCACGTGTACACGCTATCTCAAATTTACGTAGAAAATGGAAATACTCTGTATTGTCAAAGTCCGTTTACGACTGGGGAGATTTCGCAGAGTTCACAGTATGCATTTGCTACGACATATAAACAGAATGAGACGTAGTTTATAATAAATTTGCATAGACGAAAATAATTATGGATGAAATTACCTAATTTGACGTAAATAATAATAAGGGTATAGTAATTAAGAAAGGTGTGACCAAAGTATTACAATATTGGACCTACGAGTCTATTGAACTGCCTAAACCGACGAAATTTCAATGATTTCATCCAATTAGTTTAATTAACCAATTCCAACGGGTCGATAATTAAATTATTAACTGTGTAATGCCAAATCACAACTACCTATATGAGAGACCAATAAAGGTATAGTTATGTCGTAACAATAGTTTCATATTCAGAGAACTTATTTACACATTAAGTTCCCACCGGATGGCCGCTAAATTGAAACTATTCTCGTGATCTCAAATCGTAAAATAGTTGCCAAAAAGTAAAAAAACTTTTTCAACCAGTCAGTCATTCGACACTCCAGTCGATTGATCATTCTAACTGACCAGCCAGTCAGCCAGTCAGATCCGCTCAATTATTCAATTACAGTGGTATCGTTCAAGTGTCACCGAATGTCACTGTAAATCATGCATGACGCTCGATTAAGATCTGAAGTCTATACGGAATGCATCGTGACCTGGTGCATATTACATAGCAGTATGTATGATGCATGCGGTGGCTCGCGAAATCGCAATGCATTCTCGCCACGCGACCCCCTGCCAGATAACACATGCATACGCATAGCTAGTGCAGGGACATTAATATAGGTAGCGATAAGAAAAGGATAACTGAAATGTACCTACTGACGGTTACGTATAACCAGCAATACAGTGTATGACCAGCCAGAGTTGGCTAGTTGGCCAGATAACCAGTTGGGAACAGTTCTACTTTAATGCCTGACTTTCCATACGTACCTACTGCAATGTATTTAGCTTAATGTACGCTGGAGCTAATTAGACATACTAACCACATGTCTACCTGCCTATAGGCAAGGCGGCATTCAGTTTATAGTCCGTTTGACCTGGCGACTGAGACGAATTTAATGAATGGGACTACTTTATACAGATGTCGAGGTTATTAATTCTTTAACCCTTTGAAGCATGGTGACCTGGTTATATCACTTATTTCAATTCGGGTTTTCACTTTTTTAAAATGTTTTTCAACGCATTACGCTGACTGTAAATGCATTTACAAGTAAAAAAAAAGAACTATCAAGGTTTCATTTTTCATATAGTGAATGTTGAAAATGAACGAAGTGCATAAAAACACACTTTTACATAAAAAATGCAATTGTAAATAATTTAATGGGCAAACAAAAAATAAAAAATAGGTATGAACAGGTTTGGTGGATCGGTAAATTCAAATCTTAAGACAAAAATACCAAACTCAAAATGGCAGATCCAATACGGTGGAGCGAAATGCAAAAAGTGATGATATTGAATGTGCTATTTTAGATTTTGAAATTCTGCAATTTTTTGTATTTGACTACCATGTTAATTTCACCATTTTTAAATTCTAGATTTTTAATTCGAAATCGTAATCAGTGACGCTAAACCCCCGAGTACTAAACTTCAAGTAAATCGTAGTTAAGGGAAAAAGTATGCTTCAAAGGGTTAAATGGATGTGGCTACTACTGTGGAAGGCTACTAGTTGAAGTGACCTTAATAATATATGTGCGCCTTTATGATATATAATACCATGATTAAAGTGTCGGTTGGTTATAATTAAGTGGTTTCAAAGCAAATATTCAAATAGTTAGCAACTAATAAAATTGCATTACAAATGAATGCGTCATGATCGTGAGTCTTAAATTGAATGAAATAATGATAATCGTAAGAGGTAGTAATATTTCATACATTTCACCGAGAAGATTTTATATTTTATGTAAATTTTTATATTTCATTTCTATATTCTCTATTTTTTCATGTTTCTAGAGAATATTTCGATTACCATACTATAAGCGTACAGTAGGTATCGACTGAGTTTATAATATGGAAATAGTTCAAATGAAAATATATAAATTCTACTAGTTTCGTGTCTTTCCTTAGCTGAATAGATAATTTCATTTCGCCGATGAACACTTGACACGAGCCGACATAACTACTGTCTATAAAGTATCACCTTTAAAGTATGAAATTAATACTATTTTACAATATGACTGATTACTAGATGTATATTAAATGTGATTTAATTTTGAATAAGCGACAGTTAAAACAGTACAAGACAATGCTTTGCATTCAGTTTCAATAATCGAAGGAATCCACATTTTGTTATATGTTTTTTTGATAACTGTTTTTTAATAACTGTTCTTCTTGAAACAAAATGAAAAAAATTGAAATAGTACACTGGAGTCATGGAAGCATCATAAGAGATGCTCTTATGGTAAAATGGTGACAGTGTATACTTACAGAGTTGCGAATGGCAAAATTTGGCAAAATAGCGTAGTTCTATGCAAGTACCATTCAATGCCATATCATATTTAATGACTGTAGAAAAGTTTGGTGATCGAGCATATATCTTACATTTGATACTCGCTGCAAGAACATCCGACAAATCGAAAATGCTTTTACTTTAGTGTAAAATGGATAAAAGAGAAGAAGGGGGAAAAAATGGGAAAAATAGAAAAAATAATAATAGAAAGAGCAACGCGAACCGAAGCGGAAATGTACACTAGTCTCGTTGAACGAACCGGAAATCTATGGAATTTCTGATGTTCCGCTCGATCAAGTTTTCGCATCGTGGTTGAACCGTAATTTCTTTGGTGCAAGGTGGAATAGTCTTTTTGCCCATTATTTGTATCTTCTTTTCTTCTAGGTCTTCTTCAGAAACGTTGAGCTTCGTTCTTTCGAAAAGTCGTCGTATTGCCACTTCTATATCTTCTCCTATCGAAAGCATATGCATCGTAAACTAAACACCGCGAATCCCAGGAGCACTATGAATCGGTTACAACTAGAAACTTCCAGTTCATAGTACGGGATATCCACGTCTGACAGCATATATATGTATACTATAAGACAGCTACTTTCTCTGTGCTACGAGGTGCGCAATTTTCTTCATTTCTTTGCTTTTCTTCTTCCACATTTTCTCGCGGCACTTTTCCTTCACTGTCTTGGTTGGTAAATCGAATCAGTTGAATTTGCATGTGTCTCGCGCGCCGCAGACAATAATTTTCCTTGATGGTAGTGCGACAGACAGGGAAAATGAAATGGGAAAGTCATACGAGACGAAGGGGGAAAATAGAAAATAAGGAAAAATTAATGAAATAAATTATAAACTTCTGAAATTGAAAATGAAATTCTAATTGGATGAATCGCTAGAAAAATTGCTTGAAGCTGTGAAATTTCGAAGAAAAGTTATCTCCGTTTCTTGCCAGAGACAAACTTATTGACAGAAACATGAGACAAACAATTAACTAATTTTTAGTCGATTATAATTTCATACCATATTTTCAGTGAAGATTTTTTTTTTCTATTATTATCACGAGTCAACGAATGAATACGATGAGAGCAGAGGGAGACCTCTGCTGAGAGAATTGAAATGATATTTCATGAAATTCCATATATGTTCACCTTGGGTATCGTTTAGTATTCTATAAGCCATTTACCATAAGGTTTTTTGATTGGGTGAGTTTCTAAGGACGCCCTTGCGTGTAAGGACTCACGCAGTAAATTATAAAGTATATGAGAGTCAGTATCTCATGAAGAAACAGACGATCGAACGAAGTTAGTAGGAAGAAGGAAAAAGACCAAAAGGGGCAGAAAATGATAGAGGGAAAAGTTTTATATCTGTTGGAAGAGGCAGTGATCAGATCAGGGTCGAATTAAATATAATCGAATAGACTTCATTGATCGATTTATCCTCTTATCCCATTATCCTACGATAACCTGCCACTTACCGTATTTTTATCCAATTTCTATATATATATATCCCTTGCAAATTTTTATCCCCAAGACCACAAGGACCACCTGTTTAGTGTTATTATAAAAATATGACAACTATATAAATTCCATCCATTTAATTTTTTTTTGTTTTCCACAGAGCGTAGTAGTGGGTCAAGTATCGATGATTCTTTTAAGAAAGTTTCAGATTTCTATATTCCTTCTGTTTCCTTTGCAAAAGTCAAATTAATTCCGTTGTACTTTGACCGCACATTTATATTAGACGTCAGTATGCTGGCATACACTGAATGTGTATAAAAATAAAGGTGTGACATATTAAAGGATAAACTGTTAAGAGAGCCGTAAAGATATAATCGTTTAAAGGTTTCACTTAGATATTAGGAAATGGCCTGACAGGCAAGTGCGATAATGAAATAAAATAATCATCCATTTGATCTCTTGTAAATTTCCAAACGAGCTCAAGTCCCTAAGGCTGCGGAGAACGAGTATCCATATCTCCCATGGGTTATCCTTTTCTTGAGCATTTTTTTAAAAAGGGACCAGACAACCCGTGGGAAGGTTACAGGTGAAAAGGGCTCGTTTGCGTTATCGTCCAAAGCCTATCTTTATCGAAATCGTACAGCAGCGGTAAAGCAATTTAGCGCAAGGGCAATTGAGAAAGTAGGTATACTATATATATTTCGAAGAAAAAGAGACGGAAGTATAGGTACTGCAAATTGACGGCCATTTCGGGTCGATACATTTAGAATTATGATTATAAGAATACTCTTATGATTATAATGGAATAACGATTGGATTCTGAGCACAGGATAGAATATTCGGAATACTTTAATGGAAGAGTTTTCAATTCGGATCATGATTCCCATTGACATAATTTAAATTAGGGAGTTCACGCTAATATAAAAGAGGCTAGCCAACTATCCACTTCCACATCCACTTCTACTCAATTCCAATTCCAAATGCAGAGGGCGTGATTCGAATGTCAGAGATTCTTTACTCACTCAGTCGCTACTGAAGTAGATAGCGTATGAAAGAGGGTAACCAGCTTCCGTGAGCATTGTATAAATATAGTGATCCTCCGATTAAAATGTGCACTGTAGGGAACTCCTTTACATTGAATTTCATAGGAAGATGGCCCTTCTTAAACATACTTTACTTGTACACCGATTATAGTTAGCCCCCCATATTTGCAAATTTCAGATTTTTAATGTTGTTCTGCACTGTTCCATGTTTGTTCTAGAATGTTCTAGAGAAATAACTTACTAGAATAATTCCCTTGACTGTAAAGCAAAAAATAGTATTTTATCCAGCTAGTACGAATGAGTACAAGACACAAACGTGAAATTTCACCAATCACAAGAGTCTTATACTCATTCGTACTAGCTGGATACAACAGTTTTTTTGTAACAAATGTCCAAAAGAAAACGCTTAGCCTTTCTTTTACGAGAAATGGCACTGTTAACCTGCCTCAAATAGTACATTACGATGCAAGTGCGCGAAGTACGTGATTCTCGCAACAGTTTGCCGTTCGAGGAAAACGAGGGCTCGGGAGAAAAAGTGTTTTTTTTTCTCGCCTTACCGCTAAGGGAAATATAGTTATCTTTCTGGAACATTGTAGAACAAACTCGAAACAATGCAGAATAATACTAAAAATTTGAAACTTCGAAATATGGGGGACTAACTTCCCGCAACCCAGCTAACGTACTTATAATACCTGGTAGGTAACAAGTAAGGTAATAGCTACAATGCCGTTCTCCCACGTCCATAAACTCAGCCTGTTACATTTGTTCCTGACATAACGAGATGATCTTTGCTTTATAAACATGGCTGTAAACGTCCAAGGATTCAACAGCCGCTGGCGGTTATGTACGCTCGATAAATTCCCCTGGCATTTCCGTCGAGTTTCGTTCCGTTTTCACTCTTCCCATCTGGTCTCGTGTCATCTCGTATGTTTCTGTATGGTACAATTATTATTATACTACATAACTAAATTACTCCGTTACACGTGACACTTTCCGAGGAAACTTTTTATTGAACGTACGAAATACTCGTTACGATGCGCAGAATGAAAAGACGAATAAATGTGTATTATTTGCCAAAATTTCTGGAAGCTGTTGTTTCCATTGTTTCATTGTTCTTAATATCATCACTGCGTAAGCAGTTGCACGTCGTATTCGTCATAATAATAGTAAATCGAACAGGGAACTGTAGTGATCGGCGAACTCTTAGTTGACGGTGTTGTCTTGCTTGGGGCAAAGCGTAGAAACACGCGTGACCAAATTTACGATTCTTTTGCACGCTGTCGCAGAACGTAGAATTTTCGTAAGACGTCTTCATAGTGTTCAGTTGCACATTACGCGGAAGTGAAGAAATTCCGTTTCTACTGTTCGCCATCTAGGCTAGGATCTGCACGAAACGTTCGAGACTCAGCATTGTGGGCTACGGGCGAAACAGCTAATGCAATGATCTAAAAACATGGAACTACTAGGTCTGGAAGCTTCCTAATTAACCCTTAATTACACATGTGCGGTCTCAAAGACCTCACCAATTTTGTGTTTAGTTTTCCTGTCGAATTTGTTTCTACGTACATTTTCAATGATTATTATTTGATACTCTTGAAATTCATTTAAACTAAGAGTAGAGTGACTAAACTACTTTTGATTCGTTTGCCTCACAATCCAGTTTCACATATTGAGGTCTCGGAGACATCATCTGCTAAATTATGTTCCTAAAGTCGAACCTCTGTAGTTAAGCGTTAAAGATGGGTGAAAATTGAGCGCCACTGACCGCGGTCGGAAAACTTTGGGACTAGTTGTGGAACGTCAAGGATTACTACTAGCGCTCACTGCGGCGAAAGGAGGAAGTTTTATAGGCGAGGAAAGTTTATTAATTGACAGGTCCATTAATTCGTACCTAAAAATCTTTATATCGGCTTCGTGCGATGTGCTACTAGTATATATATATATATATATATTTCTTGAATCCTCTGCGGAGCCGTTTTTCGATATTTGTCTACAGCTTCGTGAAATAGTGTGACAAGTGCTACATCACGGTCGCCAACGGCCACGACGACGGCCATGATACCTTCACCAGCCTGTCAGTATCAACGTTTATTTCTATTTTATTAATTTTTTAGAGAACTCTCTTTATTGGAAGGCTTCGGTCGAGTCAAATACATTTAGCGACACTTCCTTTTGTGTTTGGTTTTTCTTTTTTTTTTTGTGAAATTTCCTTGCTTGGAGTCCTTATCCACGTGAATCACCCACACATAGGAAAGTCACTACGTCTCCCCCTTAACCCATATTCGTATATACATGTATGTTGTTCAGGACCATATATGTATAACATGTATGTACAATTATACGGTACCAGCTATACGCATTTCGAAATCCATTTCGCGATCCATTAAATAATTCCTGGAAACATTCCGTTTAATGTTCTCGGGAAACAT
>JARPRH010000460.1:37718-47779 GCA_031763665.1 Calameuta haemorrhoidalis | reverse complement strand
CGTAATTGACTGCACGGCGTAAAGTTTAAATAGTGGATCTTGTAACGGTGGATAACCCTGCTATAAAGCCCGTGGCAAAATTCTTGTCTAAAGGTATTTTCCAGGGGCGACTATATTTTTTGACTTCTCCCTTCTTGCGGTGCAAATTGCGTTAAACCTAATCACTGAAATTTTAAAGAAAACTTTCCACGATGCATTACATCTATTCGAGACACTTATCTCCGCGTAAAAGAGAAGTTTAATTAAAAGTTTTTTCCTCTGTACAAAAGGTTATTGTCATGGCTTCATCCGGCACTCGCGTCACTGGCTTTTCACCCTTAACTATGTACCCTGTGGCGAATTGTTGACCTAACACAAATACTGGTACCCACTGCACTTCCTTTACTGGGTCGAACGCTCCTGAAATTTCTCTTGAACCGCATTATTCTTTTCTTTATAGAAGACATAGGTGTATCGATTCGAGGAGTATATTTCCGTATCAAATTTCTAATAGACATAAGTATATCATTTCCAGGAGCAGATATCTTTCGTATCGCATTTCTATAGTGAAGCATCGCCACTTGGAAAATGAAAAAAAAAATAATAGAGAGAACCTAAATCATGTTGCACTCTTCAACAATTACCTAAGGCGAAAAGTGAACAATGTTCGAATACCATTGTATGAAATTGTTTTGCCATATTAAATATAAGAATCTTTGAAAAACTTCGTGTAATATAAAGTGGCGAAAGGGGGTCTGCACATTGTCCGTTCCTTCCGCTTCGGTGGTTTTCGAGTGCATTTTGGTGCTAAGTGCATAGCCCTATTCTCTCTGTGTGTATATATATATATATGCTGGTAATTCGTGTTAGCCCTTTTGTACTTTTCATAGCCTACGAGGCTCAGGCGCCATTGGAGTTTCTGAAAAGTGGGTCCTTATAAGAATAAGACTGGTCGTTTCATCCCTTGGCTGGTAGATTCGAGATCGACGCCCTGTGTCTACCAAGGTTTAGAGAATGGTTTCAAGTGGGAACAAGAGGCAGTAAGATATAAGGTATAGTATAGTGAATATAGTAGGATACAGAGGCGCAGAGGTGTAAAGGGAAGGTTGGCAACAGTGCGGAAGGGATAAGTGTAAGAAGGGCTCCCGTCATGATTTACGTACCGGCATGATAATACAAACTGTCCTGCCTCCTACCTTAACCTTAAATTATTACCCACGGCTTGTTCAGCAAGACGCCCGTATCCTGAATTGTATCCCGAAGAACAAACCTGACATAATTGCGTCGCGTTTACCACCCTTACATGGCTGCCATAACCATGGCCGTACGGTTACAGTCACGTAGTATCGTTAACCATAGTATCGCCTACAATTTCTCTATCTAATAAAGCCTAAACGCGTCTCTGGCAATATAACGCTAGTACTGCTACTTCTACTACCCTTACTTACGTCCTGAGATTTTGTGTAGTCTTCCCCCCCAAAAAAATAAAAATAAACGTTCACCTATGTTATTCGAACGAATATCAAAATGCCTAAGTTACCTATACTCACTGTCACACACGAGTTTAACACTTCTTATCAAGTCTTGATGCGTGCCGTAAAAATATAAGGAACGAGTTCAAAGAAAATCCTGGTTTTAAGGGAGAAAGAAAACGCAGCCGAAATATGTCCGTAAGGCGATGCAAACACCTATCTCCGAAAGCCGTCAAGTTTCTACGCTTGTAATATTTGTACGCTCGGGGGTTGAAACTTTCCATAGTGGTCTTAGGGGTTGTTCTACTATCGTATAAGAGAGCCGAAAGAGGTTGCTTGAAAATTTTGCAAAGGTGGAAGAATCCGCCATGCACACCGTATACGTACAATACATAAATGTATACCGGCTGTATTATAAGAAGAACATCCTAAAAGTGGAAAATCAGTGGGTCTAGCATGGTTTGTTATTTCACAGTGAAAAATCCCGTAATACACAGACAAAAAGTTTAACCGTTGCACCAGCAATTTTGCGGTTCCGATCCAATGTTTTTCCTGCCGTGAAATATGCATATCATTGCGTTTACTAACCAGAAATCCAAAATAGTTAAGTAAGCACAGCAACGATTAAATTCGTTGCGAATACACTGGCTGCCAGGGGATAACTTTGTGTGTGGGAAAAAGTTTGCAGAAAGTTTCGTCAACTTCTACCTTCCGTCTTATAAGGGTTCTCACGTTAACCATGCTGTTTTGAGGTGAATGAATTGCCCGAAGTAGGAAAGCCACCGCCATGCTCCAACCCTTTCCCGAACTCAGGGAATGAGATATGAGATAAGGTTGCAACTGCTCGGAGATCTTGGTTAACACTTTGAGCTGTACTGAGATATGTGGGGACGTGCAGACAGACTACTCCTGGGAAAGGATAAGAACTGATGAGCGAGGGTGAAATTACACGTGAGAACTATACTGTGCCACAAGTATACTAAGTGTGCCAGAGAACAAGTATGCTATATCGCTGTATCACTCTCAGACTCTTACTACGTCAGCAGGATACAGAGTGAGAGAGTTTTCTCTTTGCTTTCGGTACGTATAGTATACGTAGATCTTTGCATGCTTGCATATAAGTACAATTCCACATTTGTAAGGAATACGTCCCACAATGCAATTCCATACGCCATGAATATCCACGTAATTGAATCGTGTCGGCGAATACAAATTCAACTTTGCTGTTTTCCTAGCAAGTTGTCACGATGCTGAATATCATTTTGATTGTTATCTAGTTCTTTTTTTTATTAGTGTTATTACAGTCATTCGAATTTATTTATCTCATTGTTATATAAATATATGAAATATGACAAACAATGATAACGCTGCTCCAATCTTATACCAGTAAACACGTTTCTTACTCTGATGTAGCTTTTACATAGCTGCTGCGTAACGAAGATGTAATTGTTACAAGACGCATTTGCTGGGATATTTCTGGCTTTATTTGCTGTAATAATGGACAACTAGATTACACGTACTTAGCTCTTTGTTTTTTACCGAATTCTGAAATGTAATAATTATACTCGTATGATACAATACTCTTGATAGAGATTCTCATTTGGAATCAAATTTCCTTGAATTTTATAGGGATTCTTTGTGGAAGCAATAGTATGTCAATACGTAGTGAAACGACATACTATCCTTGAGAGAATCCTTTCAAGCGATTCTATCAAGGGGCGTAACATCATGAAGCGTAGGAATCTCACCGTGACGAAGATCATCGCGTTTCTCATAAAACTCACTCCATTAACTCGTCGATTTTCACGTGAATCTTGAATAAGGGGGTTGAATATGAATACACACCCATAAAATTTCAAACATTGTCGAAGAATCTCAATGTTTTATTATTTCAAACACTTTTATATCCTTTTTTCATCCTTTATTCGAAAATGTCTCTTTCAATTCCCATCGGACTTACCGGTACATATGTACTGTATCTACATATCTCTACATGGGTTTTCATATGACTTTACAAATAGTAAATTCAAATATCTTCTTTATGCTATACGGAGAATCAAAGTTCCACGTTGTGAATATGTATATTCTAATACATTTCGTAACATGTACATGCAGATGTATGTATATCTATTCAATTTTTATATATGGTGCCTCAAGGGACTACCTCACGAGACAGCTTGGAATAGACGCTGTTACCAAGGGGAACGAATGGAAATAAAAAAGAATGAAAAGCGAAATCGAGCTTACTCGAAATTCTTGACTTTTGGAATGGAAATATTTCTTGTGAAAAATTCACAGCCCGGGATTCGCGCATGCAAAAAATTCGCAAGTATAACACTAACGAATTTTTCCAAGAATTATAGATGGCCGTTGTTCGCTTTATAACGCTTCGGCAGAACACACAAAGGTTGGGTGTAGAGAAAACGAGAAAGAAAACAAGCAGACTTAAAGCGATGTTTGTAGAAGCGATAAAGAAAATAACTACGTAAATTTCTTCGCTTTTTCTCCCTCTTTTTTTTTCCTCTTCTTATTATTGAAAACTCCGAGAACGAATTTTTCCAGGGATGACACGTTTTCCAAGAACACAAATAACACCTGACATCCCTTAGTCTTCTCTCTGCCATTCTGTACTGAGAACACGAATTTGTAACGTCTACCGAATTTTAGTTCATCGAATTTTAAAATATTTCAAACCTAATTTAACATGATTCTCACTAAGTTATCAATCATTCAAACTATATGAGACATCGTGTAAAACGTACTTTGAATCACTTTAATGAAATAAATAATTCAGATAAGTGGAAACGATGTTCAATCAATCACTATTGTGCTTTGTGTAATTGACTTTTTTCTTGAATTATCGTAAACATAGTTTATTTGAACAAACACAATTATTCGATCAAATCGTTACATTATTTATGGCATCTTCGGAACTATTATTTTTTAATATAAAATAGTGCATATTATGAGATACTTGTACTTGTATTCGCTAATCACAATACCAAAAATTCGTATTCTGTCAGAGATATCTTGATTAGACGGCTCAAGGTATTCAGAAAGCGTAAAGTAACTGTAACTTTATGCTAATTGAACTTCTACTAAAGTATCTTATGCAAACTTATTACTCTGATATGCATATATACATTCGAGAGATACATTGTAGTTGCGAGTTGATCATTTTGACGTCCTGCCATCTAGCGGACTTTCTTTCAACGACACAACCCTTAATTTTGTAGTAACCAAAGATTCGATTGATTTAACTGCATTAACCTTTCTACCTAACTTAATTCGGTTTATTTTTATTGAATCGCTGTAACCGCTGTGGGTGAAATACACGTTAGAAACAATTATACCAATTTCATTATTTCAACAACGGTGTAATCAATTCAAATCTCCTTCAATTGGTCCAAACAAATTTCCCGTGGTCGCAGCTGGTACTTTACATTACCAAATCATTTCTCCCAGTGTAACGGATCGATATAACGATACAGCGTTTCCCAGCTTGTTAGTCGAAGTCGCGTTACGAAGCTGTAGTTACGCGGTATTCGACAACTCGGATGGAAAATGCGGAGATTGCGGGGATGTTTAAAAAAAGGAAGAGAAAAAAACAGGTAATGCCACCGTGATACAAAACGTTTGGAAGTTGGAAATATGAAATTGTTGAAATATTGAAATACGGCGCTCTGTCGGTGACGTAGAACGTGCGGGCTGACATAAAAATAATTACGCTGATAGAATGATGGCGCCATGCCAGAACCCGTGGCTCTTCTTACTCTTGCCAAAATCAGACGGTGGCTCGGACGCGTCCCGCAACGCCACGTTGTTGCATGGCAGATGTATTATGCGATGCGCACGAGATATAGTATAAATATAAAATATAGTTTCATAAAAACGGATTGGATGCGGTACTCGATTCTGCTTGTCAGAGTGAATTTCTGTAAAACCTAATTCAGAGAAAGCACGTTGCTGAAGAATACTTGGGATTCTTCGTTGCATTCAAGAAATTGGTTATTCTGCGTTCTAATGGAACGACAGCAGAAAATTCAATTTACGTATACGTCTTTACATGTTAAGAACGTCGTGTGCATTTCGTATCCAATAACATGTCATACCTGATGTAAAAAAAAAAGTGAAAATCCATTCGTTAGTTTAAATAAAAAATACAAAAAATATATATATTATGAGTATATATTATAAGGACCTTTATCAGTTAAAGGAACTCGTTTGTTCTATTCGACACGAAGAAAGATCAATCTAATCACCTCAGGTGCTGCAGACAGAACCAGAGGAAGACACTCGGTGATGAAAGTATTGACTTTGTTGGTATCCGGTCTCCATTCTCCAGCATCAATACGTGTGTCTGATATATAATCTACCTCTACTACTGGCGCTCTGGTATCCTGTACTGTTTATCAGTGAAAACAACCTTACCTCTCTCACCGTGTCGAACTGTCGGGCAGCAGCAGTGTCTTTTAATTTCGACATTTGTCTTTGACGGCATCCAAGTCCAGGCTGGATTGGCTCCAGGAAGGAGAAACAAAAGCAAGAATGGTTGCTGCTTCGGAAACAGGAAATTGCCTCTACGACAAAGATACAGTCACTGAAAGACAGAGAGAATCCTTATCAGACTGGAGGATTCTAGGGGGCGTAATCCTTTGTCTAGTAAGAATCCTTTAAAATTCTTTCTTTTTTCTCCTGGGAAAATGTCAGCCTGGGAAATTACTTAGCTCACCTGAAATACAACCTTTATGTTTTTACATTCTTTAAAGGGGCACGCATCTCTGTGATTCACAATAGAATTTTATACTATACGTGTACGCCTGCCTACTCTTGTTGCCGCAATTCATTCTCAATTGTTTATTCCGTACTGTACAGTGGATATGTCGTATACTTCTTAATAATTGAATCTTTTGTAATTTTTTATTGTATTTTTTTGCACGGTTTTTTTATTTTTTTATTTTTATTTTCAAAAGCATCTCTTTATGTGCATTCTGTGGATTTCACGAGATTCTTCCTCCGTGATATATTCATGTCTCTATTCTGGATCAAGATCTGCTGCTACATTATTATCCTCAGCTTCGTGAGACTGCATCATAATACAGTGCTTCCATGAAAGATGCAAGGTAATAATTTAGCAAGGATCCTCTAATGATTCTCTTTACATCCCCACGCGAGTCTGGCATGAGACCCCATAGAATAATTCGTAATTTATATACTTCTGGATACGCACGCAAATTCTCATCTCTTCCTGCAATCTCTTTTAAATGAAACACGAAGAAGAATCTCTTGGTTTTAATCAACGGAGAAAACAATAACGTGAGTCTTATTGAAAATGATGAAATATTTCTCAGTATACAACACAGAATAATCAATTGACGGAAGAGATATAAAATTTTATAAAAAATTTACAACGTCTTCGGAATAATGATAATTTAGGAAATCAGGAAGAATACCGTATTTGATGTCAGTAATTAACGTTGACAATTTTTTTTACTTTCATTTTTTACTCTTTCGTAAATGACATTACACGCGAAGTTCCACTCTGTATGTGGGTATAATACATCAAGATCAGCCATTGGATTTCCTGATCAATTAGCAGTTAAAGCCAGACTAAGTGGCTGTCGCGCAGGGTTAAACTTTCCTGGGATAAAGTTACATCGCCTGCGATTTGTTGAGCCGAGCTATCGATACCGCATTGATTATTCTCGTCCCCCCTGCTACCACCACTATTACCAGTAGGACATTACTAGTGGTACTCAGTGTCTACCAACAATCGAGCTTTCTCTTTGGGAAGCCTTCTTTTTGCTATAGGAAATATATTTAGAGTTTTAGACAAGTGTTATATTAAGAGTTACAGGCAATATTTAAAACAGTGAAATTTTGAACCGACTTAAACACGGAAAACTTTTAATTCTTTTAATTGACAAATCGAACTGAAAAACTACAAGGTTTTGCAAGATTGTTTCTGAGTAAAAATTTTAATTTTTCAGTGGAACAAGGATAAGTATCAGAATTAATTCACAAGAATTTGACGCACCAAAATTTTAGAAATCTTTCCAGGGTCAGGCAAGAAACGTGAGCTCAGGACTTTCGAGCTTGCGGAAAGTTAGAAGCTTTTCTGCATACGGCGCTTTCCGGTGGGGCGTGCCTTGATTTACTTTTGGCTGAAAAATATTTGAAAATTTACGGGGTCGGCAGGCTACAGATGGTTTTCACTCCTTCAACCCTTTTTTCTTTCTCTCCTTTGTTTTTTCATCTCTCACTCTCACTCCGCTCTCTTTCTTCCGTCACTCCTCACTGCTTGCCTATTTTTCTCTTTGCAATTTTCTCTCTCCTACGCTATTCCTCTACTCTCTCTCTCTTTCTTTCCGCCTCTTCACGGTGAAAACCTCTCTCGCCCTGACTCAGCTAAAACGACTCTGCAATTACTTCTAGGGAATCGTTACACCGTGGAAAACGATCCTGTAGGTTGTACAACCTACAGCTATACTGATACTGTGTATACCTATATCACATAGGTAGGTAGATGGGGTGTAAGTGTATCTACTACATACGTACTATGAGATTGTGTACGTATGTGCCATCTACAAAGTAACATAGATCCAGGAGCGATCCAGCAATCACATACTCGTATGTATATGGAATGGGGAGTGCGTTGCTCAATTACAAAGGATCTGTTAACCGTGAAATCTATACTTTTTGAGTACCCATCAATTTTATGTCATCGTTGTATAAGTATCTTGTAGAAACCTAAAAAATACGTATATATAGTGTTATTAAAGTATATACGGTGTTATTAAAAAATGCACTAACTCAAATTTAGGTTCTGTCACATAAATAATATATGTATAGTTAACTTCAGGTGTTGCGTTTAATACCCAATAAGCCTGATAGTGATTGATAATGATAACTATTACCAAATGGCACTTCAATTTAGCATTGGTATAGCGACTGTCAAATCTGACTGCTGCGTTTGACTTCGGCAGTCCTGTATAGTAAAATTTAAAATAAACGCACGAAAATCACCCCTCATCCGGATAGAGGAAGCCCTAATATCCAGACACTTTACTATCCGTCGTTTTAATGCTTAAGCGAGCGTTGTCCTCATTCAAAAAATATGCCGCCGTTTTTAAAAGAGAGTACAAAAAAGACAAAAGGAGACTGAAAAAATGTAACGAGGGGACGAACGCGTCTATGTCCATGAGTGAGGAAGGGTTAAAGGGCGTAACTATCTCCCTCGAGAGTCCAACGGTACCAGCAAGCCCGCTCGTTGACGAGTTAAATAAAGGGCATGTCACCCTAATTAAATCGTTGTTTTCCTCCCGTACCTGGCTCATCAATCAATTTCATCCTGTAAGCGTAACTTCATGCGTTTTATCATTTGCAACGCTTGCCGCTGGTGCTTCTGCCGCTGCTGTTACTGCTATCACCCCTTCTGACAGTGCAGCTTAAACACCTTTTGATAGGGTGAACTCATTGGGTCAGAGATATAACGGATGTCACAATTTCATGTATGAGCAGTCATGTGTCAAAAGTCCTACTTCACATTGCATAAACTTGTTAGTGTCTTTATGGAGCATTGACATCTTTATGACATCTTCTATATTCAAATAGCTATTATTACTTAGGATTTTTGCTACTGTTTTTTTTACTGTGTAACTCTTTGCTTGATAAACGAATTTTAAATTTCACTACCCTTTTTATTCGTTATATCTATTATATGTTTCAATTCTTAGGAATTCTGAACGTTGTACTTAGAAATAGAAGAAATGAAGACGTTAGCTGACGTTAGAGCACATCACATGAAAGGGAACATCCTACAAAGACCGGGATAAAGGGCTTAAGAATCATTTTACTTTTTCGCGTGTCCGCCTTATAGCTAGCTTGAACCTTCGGCTTTGAACCTTTCACCCGTGACCCACAGTATCCTGCGTGATTACGTCTTGATTCTATTCGTAGTACCGCCTATGATGCTCACGCAGACGATATATATATTTACTATACCATCGTTCGTGCAGTGATAACATATTTACTAATGATAAACAAAGTTGGTATTTTCTTTTTTATCTATGTTCACTTGTTAATTTTTATTTTCTCATAGTAAGCTTAATAAATGTATGTAGTCCGTGCGAATCACATTTGGCAAAATAATTGTTACCCGTGACCCACCTGCAATATACTTGTATCAAAAAATATAAATTTTAGATACCGGATGAATCACTGATCGATCATTTCACGTGACCCATGTAAGATCCCGTATAGGGAATAAAGATTATCTAGTAAAGACACGCGTAAGGAAGGAGGAGTACACGTGGAAAAATTTATGTCGCATCTATTTCCACAACACGTGCTTTCTATACTGGGTTCTCATTCTTTACTTTCTGATATTCATTTCAAGTTATTACGCTTCTATCTCCACAATAATAAGATGTCAAAATTGCGAGAGTTATGTGCGTCCCTGCGCCTTCTCTTATTGCTATAAGTTTTGAGCAAGCACGTTTTCCAGCGAATTAATCAATTTGTGAGTAGTCTGTCTATGAGTCACTGGGTGTGATTGGCTTGCAGTCTACAGATGCTGGTCCAGCACATGTGGTGAATTTCATAATTAGA
>JARPRH010000459.1:34579-46315 GCA_031763665.1 Calameuta haemorrhoidalis | reverse complement strand
AATCTGATTGGTCGAGAGCCTTAGCCGATAACTCTTCCTTTCCTTCGAGTCGTCCCTTTAAAACCAAATCGAGAGCGCTCTTTAAGAATCGGTACGTCATAACTGGAGATCCTCCACGGCGGCTTCTCCAGGGCCTCGGGCGACAGCTGGGCACCACATCCTTAACTCGGGCCAGGGGGTTCCTCCCCTGCCCTTAACTATAACCAAACCGTAACACCGTCCGCTCTACAGCCCTTTGCCCATCTCCAGCGGGGTGCCGGTATCCCAACCGGGCTTCTGGCGGTCCGTGGAGACGTCTCCGTCGGGTACTCTCCTCTGCCGGGCAACCCGGTACGTCGAGACTATCTCCCCACGCCAGATTCGAGCACCTCGACCTTCACCAAACCATAACGAAATCTTGCGAGAGCATTGGCATATCTATGCTAACCAAACCCGAGAGCATAGTTTCTAACCAGGGTGATGATCTGAAGGGAGCCGGAAATCGAGAACGTTATCTATATCGGTAACCGGAGTCGCCTTGTGACCGTCGGTGAAAAAATCACGTCACAATATATATATATATATAGACAGGAAGTAGCTTATGTACTAGAAAGTACAGGATATGAGTCATAGTATATGGAATGATATACATAGGGAGGAAGTAGCTTATGTATAGAATATGAATCATGGTATATAGACATATTGGGTTGGGGAAAAAATAATTTCGGTTCTTCCTAATAGATGGCGTTAAAGTTGTATATCTATAGTAATGCTTATTCAGTGAAGCCACACTATAGCATGTTTAGAAGTTTAAAGTCTATAGAATATTCTAGAGTACAAAGTAGCGTCATTCGTTTACTGATTCAAAAACTATTGGGCTTTGACAATGGAGATTCCAGAAGGCCACTTTCGTCACATTTTGCTCTTTTACTTCCGAAAAGGGAAAACTGCAGTGCAGGCTCATCGAAAATTGTGCATTGTTTATCGTGATGAGTGCTTAAGTGAACGCCAGTGTCAAAATTGGTTTGCTCGATTTCGTTCCGGAAACTTCGATCTTAAAGATGAACCTCGCCCTGGTCGGCCAACCGTTGAAAAAGTCGATGAAATTCTTGAAAAAAATCGAGATGGATCGACATATTTCATCTCGCGACATCGCTATGGAACTAAACATCGACCATAAAACAGTTTTGAACCATTTACATAAGACTGGATACAAAAAGAAACTCGATATTTGGGTTCTACAGGAATTAACGTAAAAAAATTTAATGGACCGAGTTTCCATTTGTGAATCCCTGCTGAAACGAAACAAAATCAAGCCATTTTTGAAACAAATGATTACGGCCGATGAAAAATGGATCACGTACGACAATAATATGCGAAAGAGATCGTGGTTGAAGCCCGGAGAAGCTTCACAAACATTTGTGAAGCCCGTATTGACGCGAAGGAAGGTGTTGCTGAGTGTTTGGTGGGACTGGAAGGGTATTTTTCATCATGAGCTGCTCGAACCTGGACAAACCATTAATTCGACTGTCTACTGTAAACAACTAATGCGATTGCAGCAGGCGATTGAAAAAAACGGCCAGAATTGATGAATAGGAAAGGCGTTGTCTTCCATCACGACAACGCTAGACCGCACATATCTTTAATGACTCGTCAAAAATTGAGAGAGTTTGGCTGGGAAGTTTTAATGCATCCACCGTACAGCCCGGACCTTGCCCCGTCCGACTATCACTTGTTCCGGTCTCTGCAAAACTCTCTTAATGGCGTAAAGTTGGATTCAAAAGAAGCTTGTGAAAATCACTTGGTTAAGTTTTTCGCCCAGAAACCTCAGAAGTTCTACAGTGACGGAATTATGGTTTTGCCAGAAAAATGGCAAAAGGTCATCGATCAGAACGGCACATATATCATCGATTAGTGTTCAAAATTGATATTACAAAATTTACCTTGAAAAATATGAAAAAAACCGAATTACTTTTTCCCCAACCCAATATACATAGGGTGTTCGTTATGAAACGCACTGTAGTAACACCATTGCGTTCTTTGTCGAATTCTGAAGAATACGTGTATTTTCATTTTCTTATTTCATATATCAAATTTTCAAAATAATCGAGGTTGAAGTTGCGGTAATGCGACCAATCAGAACGCGTTTAACACGTTCACGCCGGGGCCGTTTTTCATTTGTTTTGCTATGAGGCGGCGCTCAAATTAACATCGCGCTTCATCTGGCGGCGCGTGATTATTGCCTGTTCAGACCTGCATACGCGTTGTTTGTTGTTATAAATAAAACAATATTTGAATTTTTTGTATAATACTATGTATTTAATATATACTACTACTATATATAATACTTTGTATAATATTGTGTTTATGTTATTGAACAAAACTTATGTTTCTGATAAATTATTGATTATATTTTTATTGAATAAACGTTAAATTTTCATTATCTTAATTCTCAGGGTTTAATAATCTAATAATTCAGAACACAATCGAATGCGTACCGCCAGTGACCCGCGCCGCCCGATAGGACAGTTTAGTGCGGGTCACCGGTGACCCGCGCCGGCGTGAACATGTTAAACGGAGCGTAATTGACGTCTCTTAGTGCTATTGGCCTAGTGTAAGCAGACCTTGCGGGCTGGCTCACGACGTCATCTACGCTCCGTTTAAACGCGTTCTGATTGGTCGCATTACCGCAACTTCAACCTCGATTATTTCGAAATGTTGATATATGAAATAAAAAATGAAAATACACGTATTCTTCAGAATTTGACAAGGAATGCAACGGTGTTACTACTACTGTATTTCATAACGAACACCCTGCATATAAATATATATAGTGGAATAGATAGGAACGGACTTATACATATATTGGAAGGTATATAATGGACTATATATAGGATACACGTGCGAGGGGTAAACGACCTTAGGAATTTGAGGGATCAGTTTGTATATAGGATGCGCGTGCGAGGGTAGGTGACCTTAAGAATCTGAGGGATTAGTTTGAATATATGACGCGCATGCAAGGGTAAGCGACCCCGAGGAATAGAGGAATTAGGCCATATGGTATAGAAAGTGTTTGACTGTCGCAGCTACTAGCTATAGTATATACTATTGGTTACGTTGCACGAAAAATACTAATAATAAGATAGCGCTTATATGATGTAAAATTGAAGCTATGTGGTAGGCTATCTCGTATAAAATGATATAGTAATGTTGTAATATAATGAAATAGCAAATAAGTAAAATTGTTGAATTAGGGGTTAGCATTGATAAAAAAAAGACAAAAATTAATATAAAGATTCTTATACGTATCATTTGGTTAGTACTTAGTCTATAACTTATCGAAACGCTGAAGTGGGCGTGTCCAAAAGGCTGCTGCCGTAACAGTGTGCGAGAAGCACAAGCGAGAAGCATAAGCAAGGTGAGTGTGCGAGGCGAGTGACCGAGAAGCGTAAGCGAGGTGAGTGTGCGAGGTGAGTGTGCGAGGCGAGTGAGTGAGAAGCGTAAGGGTGATGAGTGTGCGAGGCAAGTGAGCGAGAAGCATAAGCGAGGTGAGTGAGCGATGTTACGTCTGCAGGAATTTACCACCGTCAAGGAAAGCATCTTCTTCGACATCGTCATCATCAAAGGACTTCATCACCCTCTACACTTTACTATCATCAAGGAAGATATTACCTCCTACGCACCAACGATTCAGTAGAACAATTCTAGTAAAAATTTCATTAAAATAATTCTTGGTTAATTAAAATAAGTTACGTATTGTTGCAATATCAGGAGGTCAATTAATCTTTTCATTGCCAAAGATCTGAGCGATATTAATTTCCAAATATTCTAATCCACTATTTTATCAAATATTATAATTATTAATCAGCTATCTTCCAAATACGCTAAACAATTTTATTTCAATTATTTTCCCAATATACTTTAATCAAATTACATTTTAATCCAAATTATTCTAATCAATATTTTAATTAATTATGTTCAAATCATTATTATAATCAAGTATTTTGTATTCTAATTATTTTAATTAATCAAGCATTACTATCGCCAATATACTAGCTAATTATTTTGTGTTCGAATATTTTAATTGTTCTCTTCAATCGATTGTTGCAAATCCGTTCTAATTTTTTCAAGTATTTTAAGCTATCGTTATAATCAATTACTTTAATCATTTTATTCAATTATCATTTATTGTATATTTTAATATTCCAAATGTTTTAACCAATCAATTATTATAACCAATTATTTTAATTTTATTTACTCAATTATTTAAATATTCAAATTATCTATTCAAATATATCAGTTATTTAATAATCAATTAGTATTCCAATTCTGTTACTCAATGGATTGTTATAACCAATTCGGATATTCCAAATATTCATTTAAATGTATTTCTACCATTGCTAAAAACATTAGTCAGAAATGCTCGACCAAAGAAACTCCTAAAAACACCGAAGACATTTTTAAACTAACGTAACGCTAAGACAGCGACCATTTTCCTATTTTGTATTGTACTAAATTTAATCGTCAATGGGGAATCATGATTATTCAAAAACGAAATATTATTAATTAACTCGAAGATTACGCAAATCTTGAAATTAATCTATTTCAAAGGAAGCCAAATTATTGATATTTCAAATCTAATAAATAATTATTCCTCAGGAAGTTGAATAACGATATTGTTTAAAATTGTACTGGTTAAAATCTAAAAATAACTCTCTGAATATTATAAAATTTGAATATGATTATTATTATTATTATTATTTCAACTACTATTCTGATTTAAGAATCACGATTGCCGAAAGGCTACAATTTAATAATTATTGCCAAACTACGGAAATGATAATTTTTTCCGAATATAAATGTTATTATCTAAAAACTGAACATTGCCATTTGATAGAAAGGAAAATCTAAATATTATCAAACTCTATTATTATTATTATTCAATTCATATCGTTCCAAATATTATTATCCAAACTCTGAGAAACTCTGCCCGAATATGATTATTGTCATTACGTAATATTATCTTTAGTCAATTCAAACGTTACAAAATCCGTATATTGTGTAATCTCGGAAAATTATCATTTCAAAAGGTAAAAACTAAAATTGAATATTATTATATCACGCAATATTGTTATCACTCAAATCTAAATATCATCTAAAACTAGGAAATTATCATCTTCGGAAAATCTCGAAATCAGAATTATCACTTGAAGCTAAGTTAACGCACAGAATCTGTATTACCATTTAGAGTTGGTCCATCGGTTATCATTCGGAAACTGTATTACCGTCTAAAGTTGGAGCCACCATCCCAAAAGCTAGGAATCTGTACCACTATTTGAAGTTAGCTACCATTTGAAAATCGTATTACCATTTGGAGATGTAGTTCTACCATCCATCGGGCTCACCATGTGAGAACACAATTTATCATGCCATCTCAACATCTAAAAATATAACTTACTACCGAGTACTATTCGCGACACCCTATCAGTATGATAAACAACCCTTTTCACTAAATTTTATATCATAAGCGAATATTTGCTGTACCACGCAATCCTCAGAGTCATTTTACATGTAAGACTACGGCTGATATCTTAAGAATCTTTTATCTGAATACTCTCGGTAGCATTAAATTACAAACAATATTTATTTATAAATATTGGAAATATGCATGCCATCTGCAGTCGCGAAGAAATAATCAAAGGAACACGTAACTTCCGGAATTTCAAATCCTTTAATCAATGAAACTGGAAGCTACTTAGAGTATCGAAACCCTCGAACCATAAATTATATCCTTCAAATATCCAGAGCTGTGAGCAATAAATTAAGAGCTCCCTAAAATTTCATGATAATAAAATATTCAAAGTTATGAGCAATAAATTAAAAGCTTTCTAAAATTTTCTGATAATAAATATTCGTAATTACAAGCAATAAATTGAGAGCTCCTAGATTTTTCTGGTAATAAACATTCTAAGTTATGAGCAATAAAATAAAGATCACCCGGGATTTTTCTAGATAATTAACATGTGCTCTCTAGACTCGTCTGGTGACAAAAATTAAACATCCAATTTATGGGCAATAAATTAAGAATGCTCTAGATATCTCTAAAACTCTTCAAGTAAATTTAAAATTATGATCAGTAAAACTAAAATCTTCTGCCATTAGAGTCGACCATTGCTATGACCCACAGAGGGACCGCTCATAATTTATCGCAACCTATCCAGAGCAGCTGCGCTCATAACTCTCTACTACTTCACCTTCCCGCTTCATTCCTATCCTACCAATTCTCCTATATAAATCTCGCAACCTCAGGCACGAGAGCAGTTCCAATTCGACCACAGCACCGTTAACTTCGAAATCTTCGTATATCTTCAACTAAATAATTCTCCATATCACAAGTGAAGTTTGTGAAAACACTTAGTAAAATAAAAGTGAATCGAATTTTGTACCAGTAACCCTGAGTTCGAATTTACTTTAAAATATAATTCCACATCGGAGACTTAGACGCCTGGTGAACGCCAAGCGATTTTTCTGAATCACGAAGGTAATATTACTACAAGTTCTATTATTAATTTAAATCTGAAAATCCCTCGAAGTGAATCCGCCAACGTGAGAAACAGACTTTTAAGTACTTCAGTACCTAACCGCGCAGAAATATCCCAACATTATCGCGAAATTAGAAAGGGAATACAGACAGTCGAGGAACATCAGTTCTTCTACGATTACGCGTTCGATACAACGGCTTCCGAATAACCTTAGCTGGCTCTTCGCGCCACACCTTCAATAAGTACTCTGCTTCAGGGGATCTTTAGCTATCACAGGAACTCGCCATGTAAACACGGAACGGGCTCACTAACCGAGAAGGATCCAAGGGAGAACGGGAGATAACTGGCCCCTTTGGCACATCAAATGCAGCGGGCTAACGTATCAATTTACCAATTAGAACGTGTTATCGAATTAAACCAAGGAGACATAAAAACAGGTCAGGTAATTGAATTACGCGTAGTTGTAACACTCCGTCCCCGAAAAAAATTCTCGTGGTACTATAACGTGGTCGACGTAACGCGCTCCGAATAACCTCAGCTGGCTCATAGCGTCACGCCTTCAAACGGCTCGATGATGCTGAACTCAACGTGAGCGGAAGAATAAAGCCGTCAGGTGAATTTACTTCAATAATCGGAGTCCAATTAGAATTGTGCAATCAATTTCTACATAGAAATTTCGCGTGGACGTAACACGAGTGTAAGAGGCGAGTGTTGAACATGAGTGTGCGAGATAAGTGTACGACATGAGTGTACGACATGAGTGTGCGAGGTGATTGAGCGATGTGAGTGAGCGAGGTGAGCGTGGCGAGGTGTGCGTGGCGAGGTGAGCGAGGCGAGGTAAGTGTACGACATGAGTGTACGAGGAGATTGAGCGAGGTGAGTGAGTGAGGCGGGTGTGCGAGGCGAGTGTGCGAGGTGATTGAGGGAGGTGAGTGTTCGAAACCAGTAAGCGAGGTGAGTGTGCGAGGCGGGTGAGGTGTGAGTCAGGTGAGTGAGAGAGTGAGGTGAGTAAGAGAATGAGGTGAGTGAGAGAGTGACGTGAGTGAGCGAGGTGAGTGGGTGAGACGCGTGAGAGAGTGAGGTGAGTGAGCGAGGTGAGTGAACGAGGTGAGCGAGCGAGGCGAATAAGCGACGCAAGAAAGTGAGGTGAGTGAGCGAGGTGAGTGAATGAGGTGTGCGAGGTGATTGAGGGAGATGAGTATGCGAGGCGAGGGCGCGAGGTGAGTGTGCTAGGTGATTAAGGCAGGTGGGTGTGCGATGTGAGTCCTTGCCTACGGAGTACGAGACCTTGACGGGGTGGCAGGGTTTGTGTGCCTCGATGACTCTGCGAGCTATGCCAGCAGTAGCTTTGCTACTGGTAGGAACTCTCATGCTGGACAGGTCAATGGGTAGGGGACAGACGAAGGAGTGCTCCAAACCTGAACTTAAATCCAAGGTGTATTGCAATCGTGCCGAGGGATGGATGGTACTAGGGAAACAGTGCCGCAAACGATGCCTTTGGGACACCAGACCGCATCCCATCGTATGAAGGTCCTATTCACACACGTGGGGCTCTGTGTGGGTTGACACTAAATTTCCCTAGCTACTCGCGCGAAAAATATGGACGAAAACATTTTTAAAAAATCATGGAAGGAGGGTGGGGATTTAGGTAATATGGCGACGCAGGCCAACACAGAAATGGTGGATACAAGAGCCAACAGGCTAAAGCGACAGCTCGAGGCGTTAGAGCGGGATGAGGGTAGAGCAATCGACAGACTGGGGAAGAACCTCGCCATCATTGAGAGCGTATTAAAAGAACATAAGAACATACATAAAAGTATCAGGGATGCGACTGTAGTAGCGTCGGTGTATTGTAGGCAAATACAAGACTACCATGAGGCACTTATCAAAGCCAGGTCAGGACAAACGCGTGAGTTGGAGCGACTATATGCTCAGGCCAGGATTGACACCATGCCGAAAGATCCGGCCACCCCGGAGACGATGGACCGTGAAATCCAAGCGACCTGGGCGGTTGCTACATGTTGCACGCAGACTACTCCTCTGGGCGGAAAAATAGGTCTGTATAGGAGCCTCCAAGAATCATCAAGACCGGACGGAAAGAAACGAGGAGCTTTATCGTCACCAGAAGAAACAATCCGGGAAAGGAAGCGACGGGGTGCGGATAAGGGCAACGGACCTGCGGCCATCGTGGAGACCTCAAGGTCGGAAGCTCAAGTTATGCGGATTGAGGACGAGGAGACACCCTGGAAAAAGGTAGAATACCGCAATGGGCGCAAGAAGGAGTTATCCAAAAAAGTAGGTGGCGAGAAACTTAGGTAGGCTCGCGGGAATCTGTCAGAAGCAGTGATGGTGACTTCAAAAAATACGGCTTCCTATGCTCATGTACTGCGAAACATGAAGAGTAAGATAGACCCATCGCAGATCGGCGTTACTCTCCTTGGCATAAGATGAACACGACGTGGAGAACTTCTTCTAGAAATTAAACCCGGAAGCGGAAAAGCTAAGGAGTTGAGAAATGTCATTGCAACGGCTCTTGGCGACGATGCAACGGTGCTACTGTACAACACGGACAATGGACCAGTGGAGTACAAGATGACGGCAGGTGTTCCACAAAGGTCCGTCTTAGGCCCATTTTTGTGGAGTGTAATGTACGATAAGTTCATAGACTTAGATCTCCCAGAGCAAGCAACCATAGTGGGATTTGCCGACGATGCCGCGCTGATAGTAATAGCCAAAACTACGGATATACTTGAAAACGTCGCCAAGGAGAGTCTTCGATGAATAAGCAATTGGCTGAAGCAGAATCGATTCGAAATGGCAATTCACAAAACGAAAGCAGTACTATTTAGGGATAAACGAATACGCGTACCACTACTACTAGAGCTGGGAAATCATATAATCAAATCGGAAAAATCTCTACAATACTTAGGTGTACAACTGGATGACACGCTCAGATTTTCATAACACGTAACAAGTGCAACAGAGAAGGCGGCACTAACAGCAGCTTCATTGTCACGTTTGATGCTCAATGTAGGAGGACCTGCCGAGTGGAAACGAAAGCTAATAAATAACGCCGTGCATTCTAAGCTGGTCTACGGAGCAGAGATCTGGGCGCAAGGAGCAGAAAGGGGGGTGTCAAAACGGAAATTGGCTGCTTTCCAAAGGCGCACTGTTCTACGAGTCATCTCCGCCTATAGGACAGTCTCAGAGGCAGCGGCACTTGTAATAGGTAGAACACCGCCCATCGACTTGCTGATACATGAAAGACGTGAAATATACGAGGAACTTTACTGCGATGGCATAAGGCAAGGATCGCGTCAGGATAAGACGAAAGCCAAGACGAAAGCACGGCAACGTCTGCTGAACAGATGATCGGAAAGGTGGAACGAGGAGAAGACCGGACGATGGATATACACGCTAATCCCGGAGATCGCGTCGTGGTACGGAAGAAGCCATGGAGAAGTGGACTAATATTTAACCCAGGCACTCTCACAGTACATGGAAGCTTCAATCAGTACCTGAAAAGGATAAATAAAATTAGCAGCGCGGCTGGCACACATTGCGGGTATGCGATAGTCGATGCAAAGCACACTATATTCATGTGCACAGCAGGGGCCCTTGACAAAAATAAGCTGATGGAGGAGCTCGACGGACAAATGCCCAACGAGCAGAACCTTGTTCTACTGATGTTCCGTAGAGAAGCCGAGTGGCATGCTGTGAAGACCTTCATCAGAGCTACAATAACACGCAAGATGGAGACGGAAAAGCCCGAAAGGAAAAGAAAGATAGTGCTACAGTAGGCACCATTGACGATGCAAAAGATCAAACCATAAAATACTTAATCGGATACATAGAATAGAGTCAAGCGAAAAGCGGACAGCCTATGAAGGGTAAAAAAAAAATGAGGGCCAATCTGAAGTAATACGAAAGTAGTTCCGAGTTGGTTCCTGGAGAACAGTGGAGGGGTTTCAGTCGGTAAGAATCTGACACTCCCCGCTGGGGTCGACCAGCGGGGGTCTTAGGCAAGATTTCCCCGCCACATTTAAAAAAAAAAAAGTGTGCGATGTGAGTGTGCCATGCGAGTGAGCGAGCCGATTCAGGGAGGCGAGTGTTCGAGGCAAGCGAGCGAGGTGAGTGAGTGAGGTGTGCGAAGCGAGTGAGGTGTGCGAGGCGAGTGAGGTGTGTGAGTCAGGTGAGTGAGGGAGTGGTCCCAGTAACAGTGTGAGTGGGTCCTCTCTCTCTCTGTCTCTGTCTCTGTCTCTGTCTCTCTCTGTCTCTCTGTCTCTCTGTCTCTCTCTCTGTCTCTCTTGTCTCTCTCTCTCTGTCTCTCTGTCTGTCTCTCTGTCTCTCTCTCTCTGTCTCTCTCTTCGAAGAGGCAGACGTGCGTCGCATCGCTCCGTCAAAGTTATCGTTTGTATGGTGATTAAAGAAGATCAGTGATTTCCAAATTTATCAGAGGAACTCGCATATAAGCAAAGTATGTGAGTTCGTGTTATCTAGCCGGAATGTGTTTAACTGTGAGTGCCAAACAATAGTTTTTTTTATACGCTACTCCGCGACAAGGCCCGATCAGGTAGCCATCAAGGTGCCAACGTGGACGAGTCAACGAGTGTCGTGTGACCGCGGAAGGAACTAATTAGCAAGCGAAAAGGCTATCTGCCGATATTAGTGATAATTTCGGTCGGTAATGCCGGTAACGCAGACATGATTGAAACCGAATATGCTGAGTACAGATGCTCTGCATGTAAGAAGGATGTGAAGAATGTGGTTTTACAATGCAAGAAATGTATAAAGTGCTTCTTTCATCCAGGATAATGAAATCGTTGTCGAAAGTGGAAAATCAGACTTGAGAAAAACACCCGTGGCCGGCAGGGAAAGACTAGGATCAGCAGGATCCATAGGATCAGCAGCAAATACATCCGGAAGTATCAAGCAATTGAGTATGGATACAAAGATAGATTGGCTGGTGAAAACAGTGAAGGAGATGAAAGATGAAGTAGCATGCAAAAGCGAAATTATGATGATGATAAAGCGAATAATTAAGGAGGAATTGGTTTCCTTCAAACGGGAACTAGAAGAAATAAAACAAAATATGCATGGAGATAACACTGAAACAACAGGAAATGGACAAAGAAGCTATAGTGAGGCGGTAAAAGAAAGGAAAGAAAGCATACTGATCGTTAAGCCGAGAAAGGAGCAGGAAAGCGAGACAACC
>JARPRH010000459.1:11049-26313 GCA_031763665.1 Calameuta haemorrhoidalis | reverse complement strand
GAGGAGAAGAAACGGCTTCTTTAGTATACCTGAAAGGAATGCTTGAAAACATGCACGAGTTCGCGCCCGGTCAGCCCGAGAGGTATAGGATAAAAACTGGCACTTGCTTCTACAAACTAACATAAAATAATATATTATACATTAATAGAATAAGCAAATTTAACTATTCAACTTTTAAAAAAGTGATAATACTCACCTTCGAAAACAAGACAAGATCGGGCGCGATGTGCCTAATAGGCCAACAAAGTCCTCTACGAGTGCGGAGAGCAAATTAAGCATACGCGTTATGTTTACCACAAAAAGTTAGGAAGCTACTGGATAAGTCGGGTTCCGGGAATGCGAAGGAGAAGGGGGGCAAACTGAAACGTGACCGCTGTGCTTGAGAGGCCAGCCGCGCCCGACGGAGGGTTAATACCCTATTTTTCAAATTTTTTATCACCGGTCCTTCGACATATATGAAGTTGGTACCTGCGAGTAAGACACTTCTTATTTAATTAATGGCTCGTATCACAGATCAATTATACGATATAATCGTACATTTCTGGAATCCAGAAGTTAGGCGGAACACGATGATACCAAATGTTAAACATATGTGCGTTTAAATGGCCTCGCACTGTTAAGGTTCGCGTGCCGTAGGGATTCTTAGGTCAGGCAGGGCTCAACGAATGTACTCTAGGTCTGTTGGATAAGACTCTATATGTTTATTTCACGAATGTACTCTTCCGTGCGTTCACGTTATCTCACGCGCTCAACAATCGCCTCGCTCGTGCACACGCATGCGCGTTCGACTCGCTCGTTCGCCGCTCACACGCGCACTCGTTACGTTCTCGCGCTTCGTTCTCTCTGTGTATTCATTCACCGCGCACACACTCGTTCACGTTCTGTCGCGCGTTCTCTCCATGTATGCACATTACTCAACCGCGCTCACAGACGCACTCTCTCGCGTTCCTATACGCTCTCTTTTACGTCCCTTTCCCTCTGTCTCTGTCTCTGTCTTTGTCTCTCTCTCGCACTCTTCTTCGTTCTCCTCAACGTACCTCAGGTTCGCATGCACGCACTCTCTCTCACGATGCGCGCGAGGCGCACGCTCCGAACGCGATCGTGGTATCGCAAAATTTTTAACAAAATTTCGTTTCGAACTCCGTTCGGTCGGACTTACTCGCTTCGCTCGCTCGCCGACAATATACTTATCCACTAACCTACCCAGTCTCCGAAGTTTGAACATTCCACCCTATCCTAATCTTACCTAGCCAAACCTGGAGTAAACAAATGTAAAGCCTAATACAATATACTATAGTAAGATATCGTTCGTACCTAGTTATATTACATCTATTTAAAACTGGACAGCATTTGCCGTTAAAAGTCATTTGTGTCCAATTGGGTCTATGCGCAATTGGATACCCCCCACCGTAATATAATATTAAGCTGTCCCGTTTTAAGTCACTGGTTGCACACTTTACTCGGGATCGGGCTATACCTCCAATTGCCGTGGGATTAATAAATAACGTTGGATATGAATTGAAATTGATTCTAAATATATTAAAACAATTGAAATACGCCATCAAATACATAATTAAAAACCTAGAAGATTCTAGCATCTACTGTGATTTAATGAAATTAAGTAGTTCCTTCCAAAAATATAGTAAGTTGCTTATCTTGATTTCAATGATTAAGAGCCGTCAATGATTGATGTATGGTGATAAAACTGAGAACAGGTTGGATTTAAAATATAAAAAATACGAAAACGAATTGAACAAGCAAACAAACACAATTTATTATAAAACAAAGCGAGAACAAAGTTGCGATTGAAAAACTACTCTAGCTGTTGTAGCTAACAAGCGGGAAAATGAGACAAAATTGATCAACTATTTTGGTTGACGGATCGGCGATGAATGAACGTTAGTTAGCGGGGGTGGATTTTTGGGGTAGGACTGTGAATTGGTGCTGGTTCATCTAAGGGAATGTCTAGGAAGAGCGTACATGGTGGCTAAAGAAGTTGAGTCATTGGCGTTGGAAATTTCGGCGCGACACTTTGCATGGGGTTGAAGGATTCGTTGGATCGAATTTGGCTAAGAATGACGTTTTTGGACATGAGTAAGAAGCTTAGTGGGGCTTCCGAAGAAAAGTCATAAAATCAGGAATGTACGCTATGGGTGCACATGTGTACTCGAGTAAAATCGCTAGTGATCAGGACTATTGCCTAAGTACAATTTCTTATACATGTACCCACTTAAAAAGTTCATCTGATTTTCCCTAAACCTGGGACCCATGTGTGCGATAGCCTCTTTCAAGGGCCACTGTGTCATAGAAACCAAATCCCACTGATTGGCCTTTGATATTTAGTTATCGGCCGCGGATATGGAACCTGCTTTCTCACGCGTAATTAACACTTACTTTAATTACTAACATTTCATTCGAATATCCGGTAACCGTGCTTTTCCCATATATTTATATAATCCTTAAATTTTAAGGAACATTTTTGCACTTTTATTATTACAGTATCTATATAAATTTTACAAATATTAAAATCATGAAAGTAGAATATCAGAAATGATGTTTTTTTATAAGACTCTGTATAATTACTTTAAATTTTAATGTTCAATTATTTCATGTTTGTATTTCACTGATAATCATTAGGTACTTTCACTGCACTATAATATAAAAAATTCATAAACACATTTATACCGTGTCAGGCAATAAGTTTCACCACCCTAAATATTTCTGAATATATTTTTTAAAAAATAGTCGTCAGCCGCCGTTAGGAGGTAGTACGCTGAACACAATGGAATTTGCATTGTAAAATTTTTCATTTATTTGATATTTATAAAAGAGACGATACACACCATCTATTGTGCAATTATTATGCACGCCTATCTGACGACAACACAGTTTTTTCTCTTCTCGTCCCCCCACGTTCCCTTTTACCATTTTCGGCGAGTCGAGATTGTAGAAGCCGGAAGATTTCACGAAATCGAATGTACTATTGAAAAGAGGTGCGGGGAAGCCGCATCTGGCATCCAAAATTAGTATTCTTTCAAGGATTCTTTCAGCACGCTGGAAACGGCCGAGGATATTTGTTGGCTATACCGCGAACCGGAAGTACGTCTCATCAGGAAGGTACTTCAGGTGTCCCCCTCCGATTTTGATGAAGCACAAAAAATCTAAGCGACACGTGTTCTTTTTATTTGCCCAAAAACGGTTTTAAGGAGTGAAATCAACCATTACGGGCACTCCCAGTGCAATTTCCGCAGTTTCACATATTTGCAGTTGATATATTTAAATGAAACCGATTGCAGGGTAATGTTTATGGCAAATAATGTAAAATGCATTTTGTTCGGTTCTGATGGGGTGAATTCGTAAAAATTTATAATGATTGAAAAATGCAAAATTTGTATAATAAAAAACTATCGATCGGATTTCAATGAAACTACAATAATTGCATTTTAAAGAGCTAAAAGAAAGTAACATGATATTTCCCTCGCAAAAGTTACATATTCCCATATTAACGTGATAGAATGCGTTTGAAGAACCCTGGAAGTAAAAATTGAAAAATTGTATTGTTACAGTATTTAGAATTGTGAATTTAAAAATTTGATGTTCAAAATTGGTTTCAGCGATTTTCAACACCTTTGGGATACAAAAGTTCGCAAGACTTTGCGAGCGTACGAAGAATCCCGCCAAAAGGGGGTCAGGAGACGAAGGGGTGGCTATTACTTTTTTAATCTCTTTCAAATGCAATTGGTGTCATTGAAATCCGATCGATAGTTTATTTGTTATAAATTTTTGTAACTTTCAACCCTTATACATTTTTAGGAATTTACCCCATCAGAACCGAAAAAAAATGCATGTTTCCTCATTTGCCATAAGCACTCCACTTAGTTTCATTTGAATATTTCAACAGCAAATATGTGAAACTGTGGAAATTGCACTAGGAGTGCCCAACTTAAGGGGTTGATTTCTCCCTTTAAAACCATTTTGGGATAGATAAAAAAATACGTGTCACTTATGTTAGACGTTCGTGCTCTACGATATATCTGAGTTTCATCAAATTCAGAGGGGGACTCCTGAAATACCTTCCTTGTCGGTGCTCTTACTAGAACTGCAGGTGATAATCTTGATTCTATTAGAAGATTAATAAATAATGCAAGACAGAATCGCTCTAATTCCTTTGTGTTCTCGTGCATATACTGGGCATATGTCATATCTTAGATGTACGTCGCAAACAATTTTGTGCAATTTTGCTGGCTACGAAGCATGCTCCATAAGATAAAAGCAAAATACAAAATGCATTTCAAGCATATCTCCTCCAATACCCATTCTTGTTATGAAACTAATTATTCGGAGTTGAGAATAATCGAAGAGAAATGGATTATTTAAAAAATTAATAATCAATTATTTCACTCGTTGATTAAAATCGATCACTGTGATCGGCCGAAATGATTACTACGTTCTAGTCTTGCATGCTTTGTATAGTATATCGTACCGTATCGTTACCATTTCAGGAAGATTGTGTTCTTGTGAATATCTGGAGCGAGTAGGACGGCGGTGAATGACGCTTTCGTGAGGTGCCATAATTTTCAATGGTGTGAAATAGATCATGTCGCAGTGTCGTGTCTTACGCATTCCCGATAAACATTGGATACGTGAATTCGTTATCTATTAGTGAATAAGGATGGGCCATTTATTAGAAGATTTATTTATTATATACTCGATTTATTAAGAGATGACAATTATTATCGTGTACCAAACAGATCGACCAGATTCTTTTTCGTGCGTTCGGCGCGTCTTTCGTTTCGCCTCTATGCCGGTCTTGCTCCGCCGGAAGTCGTGGGAGGTGACACCGCGGTCTTTCGTTCCTGGTTTTTCAGAATGGCTGACAGCGGACTCACCTGCGTCAGAATCGAGGAGCTCTGGACGGCAAGTCTTCGGTATTGCCAAAAAGAGATGACGGTAGGTGTCCCGCAGACGCGGGAAAGGTTGACCTGTGTGAAGTTAGCCCAGCACTTTTCGAATTTTTTATTTCTAAAAATTGTGTTAAATTTATTGTGTTACTTTGTGCCGTTAATCCGCAGTCGACAACTTCGACAGGTCAAAGATTGTGGTGGTAGGACTGGCAGGAGCTGGAATTGGTCGTTGGGTCCGCCAAATAGACTGGACTGGTATGAGATTGTGAAGAGGAGGAACGAGGTAGTCGGGACACCTTGACGTCGCATGATGCTCGCCCGTTGACTTTGTTCTGAACTTCGTTTTTGGCATAAATTTGGATAAGTGCCTTACAGTACCAGCCAAAAATCCTTACCAGAGTCCCTCGCAGCGGAACCTTAGAGTTACTGCGGGGCGGCTAGGAGGTTGAAGCGAGGAGCTACGGCCACTTCAGCAACTCACCAGTCTTTGGTCGGTCAGTCGGAGCAGACTGACTAATTTGACCCTGAATCATCGAATTTTCATACTCTCCGATTCGAAGTTGGCACGTAAACATCCACTTGATGATAACACAGTAACAATTAAGATTTCAAAAAGAATTCGGCCAACGGGCCATGGAACTGTTAAGCGCCTATGGGCGTACGCGAGTTACTACGTAGGCAAGTTTCTTTATATTACAGTGTCTATCGGGTAACAAATTGCTAATCAATAGCGAACTCAAAGATCGGTAATATCTGATATCGTTTATTGTTCGTATTTTGGTTTTGCATTATCGCCTATACAGTCCCCACCTTGCAGAATCGTTGCACCTTAGCGCAAGGGTATCGTGAATCTGTTAGCATTACTTAACGTAAAATTTGTTATAGTATCATTTAGCTTGTACATTATATTGTGAATATTGTACAAAATATGTTATATATTTCTGGATTGCTGAAATCAGCAATTTTACTTATCTCCATTAGCGAATATCACGGTTCCGTTCGTTTTGTAAATATTGTAAAATATTGTGTCCAGTAATAGGTTCGTGCAACCATTCTGGTAATTTTAGAGATATAGGTACTGTCACTTGGGCCGTAGTAGCTAGGGAGGCCTTTAAATTTGATAATAGAAATTTAGAAGTAAACAAAAGAAAAGGAACGACCAGAGGTAACGTGAATAAAATTTGAGTGAATTCCGAGGGCTAAGAATACGCTCAATGGTGGGTTCGCTGCTCGTGCTTTCTATGGTTTTCTGCAATCTCTTGTCAATTCTAGCTTCTTTTGTGGATCGAATTGATTGTATCCTGGCATATTTCAAACGGTTATCATCTTCTTTCAAAAGGGGCGCGGCAGTTAGCCAGGTAGCCGCCCCAACCAGAGTTGGGCACATTATAAGCCAATAGTTATTTGGTGTATTGATATTTTTTTACCCAGCAGCAAAAATAAAAAATTAGTGTTGGTGGCTAGATACCAAGTAACAAAACAGTGAATTTGGTGTTGGAAGCTAAATATCAAGTAACAACAACGTGAATTTAATATTGGTAGCTAATCACCAAGTAACAAAAACATGAATTTGATATTAATAGCAAATTACTCAAATTTTTAAATTCAAAATATTGATGTCGGTATCGCTTTAATCGGTCCGTGAATAAAGTTTAATCCCGTGCTTTACGATTTCAAAATAAAAACGTATAATCGCCTGCTATTTGCTTTGAATATTCGAAATCTTCAAAAGATTTCGGCCTCGAATATTGTAAGTCTCGAAAGTCTTGGGGTGCCATCCCATGTATGGAAGACAGAACAGGACCGACGGAATCGGAAAAATAGCTTGGCGGAGGTTGACCAATCATCTTCGTTCCGAAAATTTCAAATGTCGACCACTATTTTTTGTAATGAATAGTATTATTCAAAATAAAACTTTAGTTTTTCTTGTGAGTGTGAGTGTAAGTGTTTTTGAAATATTCATTTATTCGTTAAACTATTTAATAATAACGAGATGAAATAATGGATCTCTCGGTACGTAATGAAGTTTCAATTTAAAGTTAAGTTATGGCGAAGTTGCTGCATTATAAATTTTTATTAAAGGATTTGTCAAATGCCAATCAGCATATTAAAATTTGTTTATTTTTAGAATGATGTATCATTTGGCTATTGCAACATAATTTTAAATATGGATCTTGTTTTAAGTCATGAATGTTTTACAACTTTTAATCAGAATACACAGGTTATAACAATGAATGAAAATAAATAAATCTTTATGAAAGGTATAATTCTTTTTTTTTTATACACTTTTTTAAACGGAAAGTCGGACTGGAATTAATTAATAGAGAATAACTGGCATTAATATTTATTCTATAGATGTTGTTGACAAGCGAATCAGTGAATGTCCAACAGAAGGCAACGAGTATGTGTTTGTTGAAGATACAGAAATTGTAAATGAGAAAATGCTTGATAAAGATTTGATAAGTGAAGTTGAGAAGAACAGCTTTGTGCGATCATCGTGTACCAGTGAAAGAGAGAAGCAAGATAAATAAAATGAGTTTGCGGAATGATGTCAGTTATAGCTCTAAAAGGTAAAGTGTACATTTATTGGTTTTATTTAATGTATCTGTTTATTTACTATCGTATAAGTACTTGTGATATTATTTAATATTTTAGGGCTGTATTCACCAACTGAAGCTGAAAAACAATGGAATTACTTCCGAGATTGTTATCGAAATGCGAGGAACAATTTTCGGAAGTTAGAAGACGCAAGTAAAAGAAGTAGTGCAACTGGTATTCCTAAAAATAAGATAAACATACCATCTTTTCGTTACTATAGTATAATGACCTTCCTCAATGATGTTTTTGAGGGAAAAAAAGGCTTATTATACTACAAATATTTAGCGAATAAAGAAACTATCACTTCTGTAAGAGGTAAAGAAAAGGAGTCGCCAGCCTCAGCTTTGGAAGTTAGTAACAGCATGACAGGACCAGCAGAATCAGAAGACACTTCACTTGACGAAATGTCAATAATGCCAACAATGTATGAAGATGGCGATTATAACTTCCGACCTCCGTCTGCAAGTTCAGTTCCTCCTGCAAGTACTCCCCTGTTATTTGAGTCAAAAAGTATTTATCTTTATTGCATACGCATTAACCTGTAACAATGCTATGAAATACAATTTTTTAAATCATTTCTTTAGAGAACGGAAAACTTCAAAAAACTTTGATGAGTATGAGAAAGCGGTCTTGCAGACATTAGGTACTGTGATTGAACCAAGTCCCATTCAAGGATTTATGCTGCGTCTTCCCGAAGGTGTGGGTAGACTCCTATACCGAGCACGAGCGAAGCGTGAACTAGAATTTTTTATAAGGCTGAAGGAAGTTGAAGAAGAACTTGGGTTACTAAACGAATAAATGTATTGTTTAAGGGTTTTGATATGTTTGTAGTGCATTTATTGAAGTTAAAAAAAATATAAGTCTGACACCATTGTTTTCAATGAAAAATAAAATTAATAATCGTTTCGTTGTGCTTTTTCCCATTGAAATTGTATAGCTCCAATCGTGTTAAAATATTCAGGTGTAATTTTCTTACTTCACTTCCACGTTCTGTTACAATATTTTCTGTATTTCAATGTCCACGGTACAAACTATTGTTTGCATTTATGTCTTCTGTAATGACATTTAAATAATGTCGACTTTTCGAAGGTACCGCGCGATCTTTCTTCATTAAAAAATTGTGTAAACAAACTGTGGCTTAAACAATGGCAATCGCGTTACCAACGTTTGACGTGCAGTTAAAATTCCAAATGTACATTCTAAAACCCTTCGAGCACGACTGAGTCTATAATTAAAAACTTTTTTTGATAGATTTAAGTCACTTGCATGAGGATATGGCCGCATCATATAAGGGGTTAAAACAAAAGCTTCATCACCGACAACAACAAACGGTACGTGAGGATCATTCTCAACAATAGGTCGAGGTTTTGGTAAATCCAGTGTGTTATTATTAAGGCAACGCCCAAGTTCGCTGTTTTGCAATTTGCCTCCGTCACTTCTCCTTCCTTCAGCTCCAATTTCGACTATGGTAAAGGAGTATTTGGCGACTACAAGTGCTAGTAGCACAATGCTATGATTGCCCTTGTAGTTATAAAACGTTGAACCACTGTGAGGAGGCGCCTAAAATATTCTATAGTCCGAAAGCACACATTAAATAATGAAACTTAGTTACATATTAATTCTTTTATACAATTATTAGTAAATTAATGTATCTGCATTTCCATACGAGTATTTCTTCCATCAATTGCCCTGATATAGTTTGTAAAAGTCCATATACCTTGAAAATTATCATCCTGTTCTCTCCAAAAATCTTCCGTTATATCAGTAAAAACTTTATCTTCTAGCACTTCCCAAATAATTTTACACGTATCTGATATAATCTTTGAAACCGTATTTAATCCATCTCGAAAAGCGAAAGAGATCGACGACAATACAATCACCCGATGCTAAATAGCGTACGCAGATTTCTAATCGAGTACAAGTTGATATTGGTTAATTAAATTAATTGATATTCAAATACCGGTTTTAAGGGGGTAAACGACTTGCTCGAGTTTGTCTTTAAATTTATTTAAAATTTGAATATCAATTAATTTAATCGTCCCTCCCACTCTCCAGGCTTCCACTTAGAGGCAAGTGCGCTAGTCACTACACCATAGTACCAGTTTTTATTAATTTATATGTGAAAATTTCTTTTTAATATCTGGGTGTAACTATCATTACTCCTGATGAGAAAAATTTTAGTTTTTGTTTCATTGAAATCGGTCCACCCCTTCTAGGTCAAACTGCATTATTACCCCTCCACATGCCGAACTTTGGGGGTTGATTTCACCCCGTAAAACCGTCTTTGCGCAGATAAAAAAAATTACGTGTCTCTTAGTTTTTCAAGCGCTACAATATGGTTGAGTTTCATCAAAATCAGAGGGCGACACTTAAGTGATGTTCCTTGTTAGTGCGCTTTCGCTTGACATAAAACATTTGAAATTTTCGGAACGAAGATTGGTCAACCCCCACCAAATTATTTTTCCGATTCCGTCGTTGCTGTTCTGCCTTCTATACATGGGATATCGTCCTTATATGCCGCCATTCACAAGAATCGATTATTATTGGTTATCAGCGGGTTAAGAACGGGGAAAGTAAGTATTTAGACATTTCTATCTGTATGTCTGTATCTGGAGTTGTCTGGAAACACAATAACTCTTCGACATCTTTACGGATCGCAGCTAAATTTGGTGTATGTTTTCATTGAATAAAATGTAGTTTTCATATAAAAATTCAAACTGATTCATCAACAGCTTCTAAATTTTTAAATGTTTTTATACAAAAAAATCTTAAAAATCACTCAATCGGCTGCTCGGAAACACAATTAACGTTTCAAAATCTCTATAGAACGCAGGAAAATTTGTGTGTTTTCAATGTATAAAATGTAGAGTATAAGGAGTTGCCCGGCTCGACTCAGCTATAATTAATTTATCCACAGGACCGCTAGGAAGTGCTACGAATTTCCGAGAAATTAGGAGTTCTGATTCGAGCTAATTCACTCACACCTTCTAGATTAAAAAGAAATATTTTTTTAACACTTTTATTTCAAGAATCTTAAAAATCACTTAACTGGTTGTTCGGAAGCACGAAAAGTCTGAAAATTCCATGGATTGACGCTAAATTTGGTACACTAGCTACCAATACCAAATATGAATTCTAGTTGTTTGGTAATTAGCTACCGACACCAAATGTCCGATTTGGTTGTTTGGTGACAAGCTACTAACATCAAATATCAGGTTTGGTTATTTGGTACCTGACTACCAACTATAATCTTTCCTTTTTGTTAATTGATACTGAAACACCAAGTAACTAAATGTCCAGCTTAAGTGAAAATAAGAAAGAGGTACCCAACTCTGGTCCCAACCCGATGTCGGGTCACATTTATTGCCATAATTTTGTTACGGAGTAAAATTTTCTTAATTTTTTTTGAATTCTTAAAATTATATCAAATTAAAATCTATAAAAAAAATCTATTTTTTGAAAACGTCAGGGGTATGAGAGCCCTTAAGGTCTTGAAACACGACATGTTATCCCAACGTTGAGTGGTATTGCAGGAAATTCTTTTAGATGGGTGCTAGAAATTAAATACGCGAGGAAATTTATATGTTAGTTGTCTGTTTAAACAAATGAGAGATTCGGAATAGAGCGAAGTAGAGATGTGAATATTCAATTACAAAACCTGATTATATGTGAGGTTGAGGCGACAAAAAATTGTGTGGAACAAAAAATATCTAGCATAAATATTACTTATTTTCAAAAAGTCTAGTCTGTGCAGCTCAATTTTGTCTGGTAACCGATCCAACTTATTCCGAACCCGTACCTAAGACAGATTGCGAATATTACACTAGATGTAATACTGTAACTAAATAGCTTGGCCGGTAACAGGAGCAATGCACTGGGTGCCATGCTGAGTCTGCAATTCTGTCGAAGCTTTTGACTGAGTGGTTATGAATGATGTACTGTCACAGAAATGATTAAAAATGCGTTACGTCACAATACGGTCTCGTTCTAAGTAAAACTTGTATATTTTGTTAAGGAAGAGTTGTTCCATCAATTCTTTCTTTCACATATGGATATGATCTTAATACGTGTTTGTTGTAATTAGCTTTGAGCGAACCTCCCTAGTGTCTTTTACGTTTCTCTAGTTTCTTTTTGTCTCCCAATTCACGACCCCACCGAAGAAGATTGACCCTTGATAATTGTTCGGAAACAGTTCAACGGTAAAATTTTTATTACACCTGGCTCCTATTTCACACGTGACACGTGAGTGTTGTCATTTGTTAACGTGGTTTGGATAAATCGTCGTTAAAGTTACAGTTAGATCTCGTTATATTTGATAAAATTCTACTGTCATGACTCACTATGTTTCTTCAAATCTCATTCCTCTTTAGACCTCACGAGATCTCATAAGATAGAATAATAAGTCATAACATATAATTTGAGAAAAGCGACGCTAACTCGTATTATTATAAGATCTGTGAGATACTGGGTTATGACAATTACCCAGGGTCTACTCAAAAACAGTTATCGCAACAGGGGAGGCTAAGTCAAAGAGAAGGGAACACGGGGTAAAATAAATACGAGATTATAATGAATTAACCAGAATATAATAACTAGAACGGAAAATATATTATAAATGTTCGAAATATAATAACTTAAAATGTAGCAACGCAACGTATAATAACTCGATAAACTCTAGAAACACGCAATATCAAACGGTACAAAAACAAAACAATCACAAGCGCGACTCACGCAGGAGCACGCGGTGTTGCAACGGAGGACTTTAAATGGATTAGTGAGAAGGGGTGTCGGGGAAGGAGGAACACGCAAATGGACAAGGGGACAGGCGGGACAAGAGGGACAGGAGGACTTACTGGCACTATATTTATATACTTCTTGAAAATAACAATTGGAAGCCAGCCATTGTAACGGGGTAGCATCATCGAGTGACCTCGGGAGCTCCTCGAATATTTATTTTGACCCGAAATAGCACGGCTAGCGCGGAAGAGGCGAAGGGTCTCAGGGAGGAAGGTTCCCGAACGCAAATGGCTTCTTACAATATTACCTCGGTGACTACAATCATTCGGAAGCCGAGTGGGGGAAAGGAGAATACCTGAAAAAGGGTGTAAGATACTAAAAATAGAGCGCACGCAATATACCACTCGGCCTCAAGTTTTTCCAGCAGAAGGCCTGCCCGAAACTGAAAAACATCTATTAAAATTCAAACGGCCGGTCCACGTGGGACGGCTCGCTAATGTCCGGAAGGGACCTACGAAAATACAGAAACGAGAATAGAGAAAGGTGCAGGGAAAAGGGCAAAAAAAGGAACTCAATCACATGACAATCGTACTCATTCAATTCGCAACAATAATCACAGAGGAATCGCACTTCAGCTCACTCTCACTCGAAAACTCAAAACCGCTATACATTGTATTCGCACTTGCAATCTCTCACAAAATCTGGCTCGAAGTGAAAAAGTCTTCATGATTTCCAGTCCTCGCTGTTTCCATCCATGAGCCTCCAGGGACTCGGGGACTGGCTGTATCGCTGGGCTGAAAGGGCTACGTGCTTCAGCATTGGTCAACAGTTTTGGGCATGGCAGGGCTTTCGCGCCTTCTGTTGCCACGGTCCTGGCGGGCCTTCCAGGGCCTCGTTGCATGGTGGTACGGAGCTGCCCTCGCCAGCGCGCTGGTTGACTGTTTACGCGCCGGACAACATGGCGGCCTCCATGGCCTGTCAAAACCTCCTGCTAGGACGTCCGCGGAGTTGCAGGGAGAGGGTGCAGCGATGTACGCCTGCACTTCATCGCTGGTTTTCACTACATCGTAATCGTGGGTTGCCATATGACTATCACTGGGAGTATATTGTGCATCAGAGTACGAATGGTCTCGTTCGACGACACCTGCAGGGGTCATTTCCTCTTGTTCATCGAACTGACCATTTTCAATAAGATTGTCGAGTTTCTCAAGGAATTCCTTATTTGGATTTTCGCTAGTTCCCATCGACTCTTTCATCTCCATTAATGTCTGCAGCAACTCGGTGCCACACACGTTCGATCCTTTTGGCGGCTTGATTAGCGAATAGGAGCACAGCAATCGGAAGACTTGGGCGAATAATACCGGATCTGGGTGATCGTTATTTCCACAGGCGTTTCGCATTATACCGAAGAATCTCTGTATCAAAATACTGACCATTAAATACTAATTCCAATTTTCACACCATATTTTAGCTCGTTATAAAATCATTCACAAGGACTGTACGAATTCCCATGCATGAAATATTTATGTATCGCTTACCTCGAGTGCATCCTGATTCAGTCGAGCAGTCATCGAGCACTCGTAGTTGCAATCTTTCTGCAGAAATTAAAGAAGCTCGAGCGTACTTTCCAGCGTTACTTTCAAACCCGTGGCTGTACTTGCTGATATCACAAAAACGTACCCTTCAACCTTGGCGGCGTTTTCCCAGTGACGTAGATATTGCAGGAAATCTTCAATGGCCTAAGTTTTATACAATAGTCATAGTAAACGGATTATACTGTATACGCTACATTTGTCCAACACAACAAGCATGCAACGTTCTAAAACATTCGTACACCATATGCAGTCACATAAAGCGATCGGGAATATAAGAGTTATTGCGCAGCAACGAGAGTATTATAAAGAGTGCTACAAGGAATTCCAGAAACCAATAGAACCATAGGCCAATCTGCGTACCAGACACAAGATGGATCGGCCCAGATTCAGATTACACATACTCGTGCATTTTTCGTGGTTTACCTTTCATCACATTAAATACATGAGAATATTGTCTGTAGATCCATAAGATTTTGCGTTTCCAGATATTACAATTCGCACTGATATTTGCAGAATGGTATAAAATTGAAAATGCTTCATAGAGTTTGAGGACTGCTGCAAACTCTATTTATCAAAATGAAGCCTGCGATCGCAAATGAAGAAGTTCAGATGTTACTATTCATTATCGACTTTCGAGAATATTACGATGTTTTAGAAAATCATGCTCTACAATGAGAGGCAGCTCGTAACTTCAGACGAATTTCACTATACCGTTTCAATTCAGACAAGTCGAGAACACCTGCAGTAAGTAAATACTAAATGAACAAAAGTAAATCTATGGAAAAGAAATGAAACTGCTGGTGATGGACGGATTAAAAACGGAAGAAGTAACAATTCATAAGATACAGATATAGACTTACAATCAGACAATTCTTCATTCTGTGATGCTACGGCAGAATTCTTATTTTCCGGTTTGACGACTAATATTGGGTTGACAAATAAGTTCGTTCAGTAGATTGTATTTCATAACACTTTTAAAAACCGAACGAACTTATTTGTCAATCTAATACAATGCCTATTATTTGATCTATGCATGGACTACCTTTTTTGGTCTGCACGTGTTATGAGGTCTCAAGGCGTTGGCCGGTGTGCGCGGCATCCTCGCATCAATAAGATCGCCGACGAGTCGAATAAATTTTATTGTCGGTTCAGCGTTAGTGAAATCCGGGCAATTGGGGTCATCTTTGTACAATTCCATTGCAACCCTGACTCGTTCCGAAAACAGCTGCAATGCCATCGATAAGTAGCTGCATATAGGTAGCCCCTCATTACCACCGATCGAACTAATTTTTGTCTCTATCGTTTGTTAGTCGTTGGCCGATGAATACTAGACTATTTTTAACGTTTATCGGGTATTTGTTTATGTAAAATTATGAAAACAAATTTGGCTCTTTCAGATAGCCCCTCCATCGTCATATTTTCAATCGACT
>JARPRH010000456.1:1406293-1417819 GCA_031763665.1 Calameuta haemorrhoidalis | reverse complement strand
TTTATATATATCATACAGGCATGTAACATGGCTTGAAGGCATGGTGAACGGTGAACTCACGAGAAAGTCACTTAACCTAACCTTACGTAAGAGGAAGTTTTATAGCCCACAGGAATTAACGCGACAGAATCGTCCCTTGCAAATGAATTGCCGTTTGTTCGATCTTTGTTTTGAATTCCACTTTCTTTTGTTTTTATCGCCACTGCTTAGACTGTAATTTCGCGGTTGAGAAACACAAGAAATTTTCACCGTAAGTCGAAAACATAATATAGACGAAAGTCCCATTGTATAAAATCATTCGGATTGAAATTTTTCTGCAACACGTCATGATAACAAAAGGGAAAATCTGTTTTCACGAATGGCGTTCATCATTATTCCGAAAATTTCGGCTTTTCGGGCCAATTTTTAAAGCCAAACTTTATAGCTTTAGGAACTCGCCATAATGGTATTATGGGATTAGTACTTTAACCACCACGAACATTCACCTGGTGGCGTGATCACGATCCGAAATTAAGGTATATCCATTATCCCTTTTACTTAAAATCTGCGACCTAATTCAATTAACTATATCTTTATACATATAAGTATCCTCAAGATACTTTTTCTCCCGTAGACGTAAAACTTAATCAATTAAAAAAAAATACTTGCCACCATCTACATATAATTTTTTTGTTTCGCTCTCTCAACAGGAATTCAGAATCAGCTGTGATACTTGAAACTGCATAAATTTCGTTCGCGATACAGTTTCATAAACTACTCATCCGACATAAAAAGTAACAACTGTACCTACAAAAGCTTAAATGAAGAGTTTGAAAAATCATCAAACACATTGAAAATTTAATTTTTACAAAAAAATCGTGTTAAAACATTTTCTAGACAGTAAAAAAAGCCTATCACTTACATCCAGTATACTACGCACCTTCCTACCAGAAACCCGTAGTACCTATAGTCGTAATCAAAGTCATCGTACAGGCCATTCCCGTATGAAATCAATCTGAACGGGATTATTGAGTTCAGCTCTAGACTGCATCCGAGACTTTCTCAGTTGACCATCGATAACTAACGCTAGCGATGTCAAGGAAGTGTCTTATCTGAAAACTCATTTCGGATCATCGACCGATAAACTCGGCACGGTGTCGTAATCGCAAATCGTGACCGAGGCCACGAGATTACAAAACGCGATGCTGGCAAGGCCGACGTAGATTATCCTCGGGAGGTTAGGTTAGGTTAGGTTAAGTTAAGTTAGGTTGGCCTGAGTCTGAGTCGAGTCCAATGAATGAGGCAACTCCGAGACAATAACAAGCTACGAGTAAACGAACGAAGGTAGAAAGATAAACAGAAGAAGAGTAGTAGGTGGTGGTGGAAGAAGATACAACATGCATAAGCGATACGTAAGCATAAATGCAAAGCAAAGTGAATGAATGAATGAATCCAAGTGGGTAAAGTTGAATCGTGCCCCGGCAATGTATAGTAGCCGTACAGTCGTATAGAAGGGATTGCCCGGCATTCATTTGAAACGTACTGTTTACAGTGTAGCGTCGATTTTATCGGCGCTCGAAATCTGGATCCGTGCAGTCTGCCTGGCGCCGATGCGTGCGCCTTTCTTATCCGGAATACATTGGCCGCGCAGACCCATCCGGGTACAACAGTGCACGGGGAGAATTTTCCATTTTATTTTTCCTATGAAATTCACGATAAAATATACCGTAGAAACCAGTAATCGTGGGAGATCACTACCATTTTCATTACTTATTGCTTATAACTTGTAACACACGATACTGCGAGTGGCTACAAGTAAACAGTTACAGTGTGCACGGTAAATATTGCTATTTGCAATTTTCACTGCGTTCCACGGTAAAATTTATCTGACTCAATGTAAAATTTTCTGTTGTTTTATAAGAACAAAAAAATCTGATTTATATAACCAAAAACTTATTAATATTTTCACAACATTGTAAAACGTTGTGACGTATTTTCTTAACTCGACACCGATAGCGAAAATCCGAGGACTGACCTACGTCACCTTTGGCTATCCATCCGCATGCCAGGCTGAACTCCGTCAAAACGAGAGCTCTGACGGAACCTATCAGAGTAGACGGTAGCTTAACGGATCTTGTCGATTTTTGGGGACGTGAATCGAGAAACGCAACCGTAGGTGCTGATCTTTGGGGTCGCGTGAAATCAGCAAACGCAACTGAATGCACGAACGGGAGCTAACAGTTACGGAAACGCATGGCCGTTCAGGCTGCTAGGTTGAGGTAGAGTTGGAGTAAGTGTCAGGTAAATAATGCCGGAAATAGAGAGCAATTGATTGAAAACGTGCTTACTTTTTAATATATTTTCGTAAGTTCCTCTTAAATATATAGGTAATATTTTACGAAACACCATAATGCCCCGTGATTGCTGTGAGTTAAACGGTAATTTTTAATGAAAAATTTGCTACGTGTGGTCATGCGGATAATGGATGAGAAGAGACTATGCATTGTGCATATAGTTATAGGTAACAGACAACATACATATACAATATCCGAAATGCTTACAGCACGTGATAAGAAAGTGTATCAATATAAAAATAGACGAAGCGTATCCGTTGTATCGTTTAATATGGTAAATGACTCAATCGACCGCGGGCGACATCAAGTTTTTTTATTTCTCGTTAACACCATATATCGCTTTAGTCCACGTATACGCTCGCATTCCCGAACTGGACTCAAGATTCTATATGGTTACTCATTTTTTGCGACGATTTACTCGCGTCGCTTGGCACGCGAGTCCTTTCTTACCGTGGGCTTAGTAGACGCGACCAGGTGACTCTCAGTGGGGGGGGGTTTAAATGGCGAGCGGCACTTTTTTGTGATTTAATGAAGACGTTCGACCCTCTTAGAACGTTCCCGGGTTACCGCCTTCTTCTTCGAAGTCTTGCCTTACAAGGAATCGAGAGTGGAGTCTGTGTGCGATCACGTAAGACTATTTTTATTCAAGAAGGAAAGAAATTTTTTTTTCAAAACTCCTCAAAATTCAATAAATCTACGTTTCGTTCCATGTAGGTCAAAAAATTTTCATCAAAAATCACCTCTAAACTCACGGTAATCACGGGACATCATGGTATTTCATAAAATATTACCCACATATTTAAGAGCAATTGACAAAAATAATTCTAAAAGATAAGCCTGACGCGTCAGCTTTTACTAAAGAGTACGGTAAAAATGTCTAAACTTAAAAATGCGTAGCGTAAGACCATATAGCTTTTACCTTGCTGAAAAGTTGTAAATAAACAATACTTACCGTGTGCACTGTAAAATTTACTTGTAGCCACTCAAAATATCGTGTGTTATAATAAGCAATAAGTAATGCAATGGTAACGATATTGCACGATTACCAGTTGCTACAGTAAAGTTTATCGTGAATTTCATAGGAAAGATTAACGAAAAATTCTCTCGGTTTATCTATACGTAATGTGTTATCGATTTCTCACGGTGACCCGTAGATGACTTAACGCGACGCTGTACCGTTCGAAAATTCGTGTTCTCGACCTTCTTCCCTTCGCTCTTTTTATCCAAACCTCCCAAGAATCCACTCGATTTAAGGACTCGAGTCACGTGGCGGAGTAAAGAAACAGGATAAGGAAGAAGCTAAAAAAATGACAAAGAGGGCGCCAGGCGGCTCTGCGGTGGCTTCCTTCCCCTTTAATTGATGTGCGCGCGCCAGCGAAATTGAAACGCTCAACGAACGAGCTATAATTCACGGGTGGCTATATAATAATGTTTGCGCACGTTGTAGCGTAGTGTAAAAGCATATAGGTATACGCGTGCCGAGAGTGAAAAAGTGAGGCAGGAGTCGTTATCCATTCATAAATCCCATTAAAACCATTGAGACCCCCCCCCCTCCCTCAGCCTCACCCCACTCCCTGGTAGCAGCTCCGTAAGTCTCGTGGAGTTTAACACCTCGCGTTCCGCAACAGGGCATAATTAAGTCATTACACGTTCATTTTGCACGGTTATGCCTGATTTCTCGTACCTCAACGCTATCCGGACGGGAGGAGAGACGCGCAGAAACATTTGCACAGGCGCGTCGATAAACACGCGTTCACGCACACCCATTTCCCTATACACACACGAGACTCGATCAGCTGATAGTCGATTATAAATCGACCTTGTAAACAGAATTGCGTCACAGTTCAACGACATCGAATGTCATAACTACGAATCCTCACGGTTTCCTTCAGTCGTTTCTTGTTTATTCACCACCCAGTGCATCCGCACGTGACCGCAGATAGACAGCGTTAATCTTATTGAAAGGCGAATTCTCTAACCGAGAATCCTAATGTAAACGCATATTCATATATATATACTATACATATATGTATACACAGCGATATTCCAAGTCGAAGAGAAAACGACTTTCAAGCACGTGGCAAATCTATAGAGAGATTGAGGGACGGGAGGGGGGGGTAGCCGAGCCACGATACCAAAAGGAGGATTCACACCGGGGCAAATGGCCTGTTGACATATTCGCAAAGCCCATGGGTACATAAACTCGACCTATTTATTTTTATTCGACCCGGTACCTACACCCTCCCTCCCCTTCCCATCTCGCACGTCACACTTGTTGCATACACAGGGGCAGCATAAGATAGCATATATAAACGTGGTGGAACGGTGATATAACTCTGCGATATATTGACGACTAACAGATTGGGGAGAGCCGTGCGGTAGACCGAGTCGAAGTGGCGGGGAGAGGGGGGGGGGGGCACGATGGAACGAGAAGAACCAATGAAAGAGAAATAGATTCCCCTGCATACGTCAAATATCTATGTACTTGGCAAAGGGGATCGAGCCAATGGCGCCATCTGAGACTATACTGACCGTGACGATTAGTATTATACATGGGTCGTGCATATAAGATGGAGCAACTTATACGCGTATCTCTCGTGAAACTAGCTGCTGTATACCAAAAAGGGTATATCATAACGTTGTTCGAAATCCTGGCTCTTCTCATACGTCTGTATATACGGATACATACGCGGCTAATTTTCCTAGCAAATAATCGTCCCAGCGTGTCTTTGTCGTAAGGCAAACATAGCTAAGTATATCATCCCTCATAATCCGATCAATACCATTAGCCGCAAAAGTAGACTACATAGGTTCCTGGATACTCGTAAGATTACCATATGATAGGAGACTTGAACTTTTCATCAAAGTTCACCCGTCGCGGAGGTTAAGGTAAAGGGATCAAACATAGATATGTGACGCAGTAAGTCAAGGATTTGGTGGGATGAGGTATCTGAGACTACGTAGTGTGTATATAATTTAGCATATAACTATATTACATAGAGGATGAATAGGTGAATAGTTGACGAGAGGAGAAGAACCAAAACGGAGGAAATGTTATCATAAGCGTTTTGAACTTGACCTAGTCTCTCCAGCGTTGCTCCAACAACACGACGTGATATGACGTTATGAGCCGCTCGTGCGAACCGTACACGATAACAGCTGTTGCATAGCTATATAAATGTATACATATAGGTGTATGTATATACATTCTTGAGTCACTAACGGTAAAAGTTTGGACTATGTTTAAGCAGCAAGCAGTCCTTCCCGCTGCGGCACCGGTTTTCCCATTGAACACGATTGACTCCGAGACGATCTTCGCGCGACGTGATTCTTCGCGCCTCTGGCGCAGCGACCATTCCTTTCCGGGACGATGTCATCCATCTGGTGACTGCTGGTACCAATTGCTGGTATCGCTGCTGTTGCCGATCTTGGTATTCCAGGTCGTGGTATGTATTACTCGATCGTGACTCATCCCCGATCCGGAATGAACGATCGAGATCTCCCGGATAATAAAAAGTAAAAGTGAACATAGCAAGATCACTGGGGGGTCCAGGGGCCCGATCGTTGCCCTTCATCGAGAAGCTTGATATCTCAATAAGACATCGATCGCTCATTAGTAACACAAGAACGGTTCCCCATGATCTCTTTTACTTTTTCTTTTATCCTTTCTCATTCACTCGTCCACTTTCTGTGTGCGTATACACATACTGCTTGCTCCTCTCGTTTACTCGATACCTGACAGCTTCTCTTTATCTCTCTGTCTGTGTTCATACTGGAACACTCTACTGCCGGGCTATGAGTACGGCGCACTTGACCCGGTCTAAAGCTGAACGGGGACCAAAATGTTTAGAGTCACTTTCGCTCACGTAACTGGAACTTTCGTAGAGGGCGCTCTACCGATAAGGTATATGCGAGGCAGTACTAAATAGCGAGACAATAAGTGAGAAATTAAATGTTTAACTTTTTTCCACGGAGCTCAGTAGGTTAGGAAGTTGCGTTAAATTACGGTCAGTTTTACTGCGGCACTTCGTTACTGGGTACTACAAGAGACAGTTGATGGCGCGAGAACCGTGAAGGAAGACGTGATATCGAGGATGTAAAATTTATTGTTATTGAGTATAGTGCAAAATTTTTTAGTCAATTCTGCCGAAGGCTCTGACGCCGGTCTCACGTAAGTGCCGGAGGCAGATTCCACAGTAGTTTCTGACTGGTTCGTGAACTTGACCCAGTGCGATAGATGGCGCAAGGGAATGAGTGAAATCTTTCAGCTGGTTCCCGCTCTTAATTGCCACTGACCCTACCACCACTTCCAGTTCTTTGTCCTCTCTGCGGCTCTCTTTGGTTCCCTTTCCTGGTAGCGTCCTTGTCGCACAGTAACGTCAGCAGCTAGTCTGGCTCTCTCGCACCCCCACGTTGTTTGCGGTGATAAACAAAGGAGAGCCCGAGTGGCTCAGAGGGATGGGACACGGTGGCGGAGGGGTGTGCGGCCAGGAGGGAGGGATCGCCCGTAGTACTACGTGGCGAGAGAAACCGGCGTGACGCGGTTGCGGGAGTGCGAGTGAGACACAAAGGCCCGTCAATGGGCGAATGGGAGACCCCACGTGTGAATGAAGCCCCCACGGAGAGGGGATGAATGGTGCATCTTAGACGCAGCGGCAGTCAGCTGATGCCACCCCTCGACAGCCACCCTCACTTTACTTCCTCCCCCTCCCCCCCTGACGCCCTCTCTGTCCCTAGTGAAAAGTCTTGAATTTCAAATTAGTTAAAACTTCCTTGTCCCCGACTTGCCGCTTCAACCCTCAGACTTACCAACACTTGAATTTATTGTGTTTCTCACTGTGGACTATCCCTTACGTTCCATCCTTCGATTGATTTGGCTCGATAGGATCGAACTTAAAATATTTTTACCAAAATATAGTCAAGCCACTCGGTCAGGTCGCTAATCGAATTATTGCCGAGTAACGTAATCATAAAATCAATCGCTCCGTAAGGTATCTCAGTCTTTCTCAAGACAAGGGGATCAATGTTACGTGGCCTCTGGTCGATGACGCACACCAACAAGGACTTCACATTGAATAGATAAAAGTATCACTTTCCCAGAGTCGTAATTCCTTCCCTGTCCCCACAGTCTCCCGTTTTCATGCCAATGTGCCATTGGCCCTACCTACTTTATTGCCTCTAGGCGTCTGGCGCTTCTTTATACCGCCGTGTGAAACGTGAATGGCTTCTGTGAACCTGACTCGAGCGACAAACCACCGTCAAGATCACTACTACCAATACTAACCCCAGTACCGACATCACCACGTGGATTTGTTTAGTATACTTGACTCACAGTGCACCGGGTTTCCCCCCTACCTACGAACACTAACTCGTCGAACACTGACGCACCGCAAAGTCTATAGTCAACGTACGGTTGGGCACGTGCCAGTTCTTTGCCCGAACAAGAGGGCTACCTGCTGACTAGGCTCGTTTGTCGGGTTGTAATCTGTCACGAGTGATTACGATCGTAAATCCCACGTGGCAGCAGCCTCGCGACCATCAGAGAACGGCCACGCGACGCCGTAACAAAGAACTCACGACGAATCCCGTTCTCCTCTTCGTCCCGGCACCTATACACGTTCCTAATCAGAAATCCGAGTAAGATATCAGATACAGATCACATCAGGATTTATCTGAATCGTTAATAAGAACATGACGAATCGATGACTCTATATCGATTATACATAATTACCATAAAATTTTATTAAATTAATTCGTTGTACGAAAATAATATAAATCCGTTAATATCTATCAAGCTCGCAGTACCTACCGACGACTAGGTAGTCAAGATTTCATTGAAGGAACAATGGGACACCTGGAAAGGCCAAGACGCCGCGGCGCCTAGACCTAGATTTCAGTAACAATACCCTGACACCCAGCTGAACTCTATTCTTATAAGACGGACAAGTGAGAGGGAACTACGTAGACGACACCAAGAAGGGAAGAGGTCGTTGCTGACTGCTCTGGCACGAGTCTGACACTAGGGCAATGTCACACCTAACCTATTATACTCACTCCCCGGGTCCAGACCTACGGCAGACTAATAACCTGTCACCGAGTGCGCCACGGTTGCGACTTCGTGCCGTGGGGTCTGTGTACGGAACCGTGTCGTTCCTCTTCCCTGGCACAAGTTCCTTTACCAAGCCTCCCCTCCTCCTCCTTCTCCTCCATCTCCTCGTCGTCTCCAGCTTCATCTTTCCTCTTCTCTCTTCCATCTTCTTTACCCCGCTCTCCCACATCTCGACGTGTGTACAGAAGCGTTAACTAACATGACGCAACCCCGAAGCGAGAAGAGGCTGTTAACACGCCCCGCGGTATCCAAGTCACTGAAGTCACCCTAACCTCCAAACAGTCGGAGCTGGTCAATGACACAAAGTCATGCACCAAGGTTAATATACACGTACATCTATATATATACAGCATGCTTTCGCCATAATTCACGCGGAAGGTATGCGCGGGAAGTTGTTTATGCTCCATTGGGAAACAGTTAAGTCGATCAACGTCGAATCCGGTGTTAAAAAAATTAATGACGCGTCATGTGAACGAGAATGGGGCCCGTGCGTGTGTGTTTACGTGTAGGCGTTATACTTCATTCTTTGAAGGAGAAGACAGGTGATCATCTTGCTAACTGGTTACGGCATCGTGCCAGTTAAGAGCTAACTGACCTCGCATAACCCTCGAGCCCGAGCGAGCTATTAACGTGGCGTATGCCATTCATTCCCTGCTCTCTCCCTCTCACCCTCTCTCTCTCTCTTTTACTCTCCTACTTCGGCTCAGTCATCCCCCAGTTCTCGCGGGCTACGCACACAGCTACCGACCAAATGGTGTATCGTGCCGAACTAACGGCTAATGGCCTAATAGTACATAGTTTGGCTCCATTCATAACTCGACAAATGGGAAGAGACCCCCCGTTTGCGGGTCCAGCATTGCCACTACTATCACCGTTACGACCACGGGTACGACCACCCGGGTAGCTCCTACTTCCACTGTGCCCTGGTCTCATTCTCTCTCTCTCTCTCTCTGCCTCTTCCCTTGATTCTGCATTCTCTCACACACTCTAAATTCCATACGCACAGCTAACGGTCTCTCGTTTCTCCTCCCTATTACTACATAACTATGAAGGACTCTTTCCTCTTCTGCACAGGGTCACCAGATCAGACTGAAAGAGAATCGTCATAACTGGCCGTTTGCCCGATCCCCTTTTTTTTTATAAATCCCAACATCGCCAACCATACAAAACGATACTTTATCATTGTCGAAAATCAACCTGTACCACTTCAACGTATTGAATCCATACTCGAACAATTCAAGTATTTCCGAACAAAACCTTTTACTCGCTCTTGTCACGTTACAATAGACATTGAAAACTTTTCCAAGCAATGTTACTTCATCTTCAAACATATTTACCTATTCCGTATAGACAATCACCAAAGTCAAAAGTCTCTAGATCTTACGAATCCAACAGCTATTTGTAATGCTCCTTATAAGTCTAATAGGTTAATAATATAAAAAGTGACACTGCATAATGAATTCTTATCGACGTCTTCGGATCCATTTGAAATATATACCAAAGTAAATACGACTAGTAGATATGTACAGTAAGGATCAGACGCGGCTCTACTGGCCTACATAATACCCAAACACAGCGTTCCTCCAGTCTCTAACGCTCACGTGAAATAGAGTGCTCGAGAACGTTGCTCGTGCACAGCTGAGCCAGCCCGAGGGAGTGTGACGTAGAGGGGATCGGAAAACTATTGACCACGTTGAGAAGCCGTTTAACCCCCACGAGCACAATACAATGCGGTAGGGAAAGCATAAACGCCTCTACGCCACGTTCATTCATGAGTCGTATAACTTCGGAAGGTGTGAGGAGACGTATAGAGAAACGTGGCCACGCGTACGTACTACCCGGCTTCTGTGATGTTTGTGTTGACTGGCATGAGAACTGGAGGAGAAGGAAGACCGAAGAGAGGGGCATAAAAGAGAAAGAGAGAGATAGAGAGAGAGAGAGCAAGTTTCAGATCGCGTAGACCGAGTTGAGAAGCGAAAGGAGATGAGGTACACTGTGTGTGGATGCTGGATGAGAAGGAGGGGATAGCGGCACGTCGACGTACCAAACCGATAAGATATCCATGAATGAGCAACACGACTACCGATCATCCGATTGGAATGATCGGCCGTTGTATCCTGAAAGGGAAACTTCATAACATAAATATCGGGCACGACAAACTGTCGTTATATCTATATGCATATTGAGGTAGACGTCTCTGTGGCTTTATCGTACTGTATATCAAACGTATGTATATAGGCATATGTAGTACGCGCGTATCATCCGTGAATGAGATTTGCATAAATAAAACATTTCTAGTGACCGTACCGGTGCCTGTACGGTTTACGAGTGATGATGGTGGCGAATTACTACGAATTCTGAGCTTAACCGTTTTCATACGTGCTCAAATCTACGTTACGGTAATATCGAACGACCTTGCGAATTCGTTTACCTCATGGTGAATTCTATTTGTAATTATACGCATGTATAGCTGTATATACATTTGCTATGTATTCGGATGCGAATTGCTGGATACTAGTTGACGTTACTTTTATTTTTTTTTGCTGATTTATTATTATTTTTTTTTATTTCAACACTCGAGCGGCTTGATACGTTTTTTTCGCAATAAGTAGCTCTTTTCATTTCCTACCGACCGGAAGTGATCCGTTAGCTTCGTATAGGGGCGGGATAGAGGGGGTGAACCTTTAAGGGAGTAAATGTCGATTAACGGCACGTTAAGTAGCTCTCTTTTTCTAACGAGGGGCTGATACATCTCCTGTTTCTTTTTTTCAGTCGCATATCCTCTTTACGGTGAGTTTACTTGAATGGGGTATAGTTTGTGGTGATAATGTTTTTTAATATTAAATTTCTCGTTTGTTTACTCACGCTGAAAACAATTCCCAAGTGACCAACTGGAAATAATTAGCTTGTTACGGTATTACACTACCCCGATATCCCCGCGCGGCGGAGTGTTGATTACTGGGCGGCAGCGTTAGAGGCTAATAGCTCTACTAACTACCCAGAGCCCCTGATTGTTAGGTTACGATCGCAGCCTTTGAAACTCGCCCTACGCATAATAACTACTCCTAGCGACGGAATCGAACC
>JARPRH010000456.1:1291233-1319548 GCA_031763665.1 Calameuta haemorrhoidalis | reverse complement strand
GCATTGTTATAAGACATCTTTATCGCATCTTCGAGCTTCAAATTCTTCCAAATTGCTTTTTCATCATCAGTCAATTGAATTACCAAAGGTACATTAAAGACATCTTGTAACCATTTGCAAAACAGAAATGGAACAAGATGTCCCATATGCATAGATTCTGAACTGGGACCTCTACCTGTATAAAGGTAGAATCGTTTGCCCTGCTCATATAAATTTAATACTGTATGCATGTCCCGATGTGAGAAAAATATTCCTCTACGCAAGAAGTGGTGGGGCTTTTTGCCAGTAATTTTTTCAAAACGTAATAGAAGTTCTTCATCGATCTTAGAGCTTCCAAATCTCTCTGAAAGAAAGGAAGATAAAACTAATATTGACTATCACCGTGATCGGATAAATATTTTCTAGTGTATCAAGATCCATCCTAAATATTCATATACTTGAATAACTTACGGATAAGTTTCTCATAATCTATTCCAATATCATTTTTACTCTCCACACTCCAAGGTGTTACGACATCTTCATCATTGGTAGCACCATTAAGGGACAAACTTTGCACTTTTACTTCCTCAGCGGTCATTTTTCACATATGTTAGATGTTGGGCCGTCACAGTCCGAATCACGCGTGTATACGCATGAATGCAATGTATGTACGTGTTTTGACACGCCGCAGTGCTCTCTTCCTAATTAAGAGGTTAAGTTGCCATTGACGGTTGCCAATGCTGCAACCCGATCTCTGCGCATGACGAGTAGCTTTGCAAAAATACGCTTTGAAAAAATTGATTTTGCATAATCATGCATTAAATTACATCACACTGTATGTTAGCAACATATTTTATATTTTGACGCTGCTTACACAATGAAAATCATTCAAACAACGAATTTAAAATTATATACATACATACCACGTCAATTATGTTTATTAAGATTCTAATGTCTAAAACTCCTTTTTTTTTGTATCACATCATTTGTCCCAATATTGTAGGTCTTACATACAAAGTATTCCAACATGCAGAATCTGTTTTGATCAACAATTGGATCATCGACGAGTTTGTGTAGTTGTATCTACGGTCGGTATAGAAAAACACTGCAGTTTCCGCTTTTTCCACTTGAATTCCATAACTAAACCCAACTGCCTTGCAGCGACCAAAAGCTTTAACATAAAATAGAAGGCTAATTGGATTTCCATAAAAATTAACTTGTTGAATATTCGACAATAACTGTCATGTTACAAATAATGTCTTCCATTATGAAAAAATATTGTTTTCTTGTAGAAATAGTAATGTATACAGAAATATGGCAAGATTTACTTGATTTGTTGTGATATTGCCAAATGTACAATCAGAATTGTAATTTACGAAGTATATACTATATTTAGAATACGTTATTAGTGTGCCAAAATCAGGGTACTTTTTCACGTTCTAATCCATAAGAGAGTGGTCTCGCAAAATGACAGTGATCATTTGAACTCCAGATTTCTTTTACAGGGGATATGTTTACGTTGTTTGAAAGAATCTTTGAAAGCATCGAATTCAGAATTTTTTTATAATAACGTGCTCTAATAAATCAGTAAACTAGTACCTTATTGATATATAGGCTTATGCAATTTGAATGATTCAATTGCTTCAAATAGATCAAACAATTTGCTGACAAATCGCAATATTATGAACAGGATTCTTTTTTGTTGAAATTAGGTGATTAAATAAATATAGTGCATAGTATATCTTTCAATCGACTGAACCACTATATATTTTTGTTGGTATATACAAAAACATAATTATGTTCTTAACTACAGTACCCTCACATAATTATACGTCTACGCTCATTGATTGGAGGAGACATATTGTACGAAGAGATATAATGGAAGGATAATTATAGATATATACATTCTATCACGTAATGCAAAACTTTGAATCACTCGAACCAGTTAAAGGTCCTAATACTACTTAGCGAAATTCACATAAATATATTGATCTCTTCGTACGATCAGTTAATTTAACATAATTTATATAACGTACTCGATTTCATGTACAAATATTTTAGTCGCGTAAAATAAAAAATTGACAAAATACGATAATACCTTTTTCTACAATTTCGTCACTCTTAATAAAATGACGAATCGAAGCTCTTTTCCTGAATTGATTTTAATTTTGCTTTTATAGCTAGTGTGGCAGAGAATAATTAGAAATTGAATTTTGGATTTGAGGAATAATAAAAAGGATCTCCTGTTGGAGCTTAGTTGGAAATGCGATAAGGTAAGAGATTTGATATTGAATTATTGCAAAATATATGCGAAGACCAAAATAATTTCATTGATTTTGAATAAAAGTCAAATTTCTTCTTATTGATTGAGATAAATTAATTGCGGGCAATTCTCTTTCAGGTGAGACGACGTCAAAGAACCAATATTCAGCGAAGGTACACGATTACCTATCATTTGTTTGCTACTTAAAAATAAAATAGGTTCTTCATAAAAATATATGAGTTGCTGGTTCGTCAATCAATACTGAAAAACGTCTTTACAAAAATTTATAATCAGACGGTGCCTCGTAATCGAACCGATACCTTCTATTTTATGACTTAACTTACTTAAAGTTTTTACTCGGCTCCTTAGGAATGACACTGTTGCGATTTTCGTTTGATTCGTAATAAATCTAACAAAGAGATTAATGTTCGATCAGATAAAAACTGATGACATAACATAAATCAATGACGCACTAGTCACTAAAAATGTAAAAAAACAGTATTTGATAAATGATCAGTAACTTGTTCGCCTTACATAGTGTTAATTAAGATATACAAAATTTCGAGACACCGTTTAGGTACACAAGTATACAAGTAACAGCTAAAAATGTGAATAAAACTATGATCACATAGATAACTTTACGTGATTAACAGCATTTATAAAAAGTAGCTTCTTTTATTGGCATTAAAATGATTAATAGCACGTAACTATGAAGGAATGGTTATTTCAAAAACAGGTATCTCGAAGCAGCTTTCATAAATTTTGATCCTAGTCTTCCATTTTAAATATACGAAAGATATAATTTTACTGTTCTCCTAATATACCGTAGTCAGCAATACACATACCATAATCTGGCTAATTCCGTTACACAATTATTCACCGGGTGTTACAAAAACGTAAACTCATTATTCACGATCATTCAAATTTCTAATCCCATTTCCACCTCGTTCTAAGACACTACATTGTCTGTTCCAGTTATCGACATTTAAACTTAAAGGATTGGTCCTTGCCTTCTCTCCGTTACATTAATCTTTAAGGCTGCCACTTCCATCTGTCTCAGCCATTTTCAAAGAAAAAGTCACCGTGTCAATACTGGGACATTTCTAAATTCAGCAGTAAAGTCTTCTGTTTCACTGTTTGTCTCCAGGGAAACAAAAAGGCAATTTTCTTTTGCCAGAGGCAGGTAGACTCATCAACAAGGATGTAGTAGCTGCTACTATTTTACAAGTCCTACAAGTAGCCGCTGGAAAATACAGATTTCTTTGAAGACGGAATTTCTTTCGATTTCACTTGACACGGTTGCACTAAAGTATTATAATAAACGGATCACTCTGTATAATGAATATACAAGATTCAGACACAACATACACATTACGCATTGTCTTGTCACAAGTGTCGAGTTATTTCGAAATTAGGTATGGTCGATAAATAATGATTATCCAATATCTAGCGTATCTCCTATATAATTACTTCAATAATATGTCTTCTTGAATAAATATCTTCGTTATAATATAAATATCATGTTCTTCCATTTAAGCGTTTAAGAAATCGATAATCCTAAGCTTACTTGCTAAGCTTATTTTAAGCGCTACGACTACAAATATATGTATACAGTTTAATTAATGGTAGAGGCTTAGTATCCTTTGAATAATATAGTTCCGTTAAGGACACGTCGTTCTATCACAGTCCAACTTTAAACGCTCGTGATGATGATCATTGTCATGACACTTTGAAAAATTCTCATCTCGACTATTTACACATTATTTGGGAAATTGACTCGAATTCGCTACGTTGCACTAACAGCTATAGCGTTTACGCGAAAGGTGCTCATGGCTTTTGACGTCGAATTCAATATTTGAGAACTCTGATTAAATAAATAAAAATAACATAATTAGTTTATACATGATACACATAGGAACTGTCTCGTGAACAATGAATCTTGGATCATTTTACAATGTTATAAAGTATAGAAAGGAATTGTTAAAGCAAAAGTTTTTTTTTTACATTCACACGTTGCTAACTCTATTTAGTCGAATTTATAGGGCTTTTCTTTTCCCTTTACCTTGCGCATAAATGATATTCATTCCGTCAGTAATTTCATTTAATAACTAGACACCCTGTAAATTGTATCCTGACTGGCCGAAACTGATGATACTGTTTATCAAACATTTGTCAATCATGTCTCCTCATTCTGATTGCATTCTGGGTCCTTTCTTAATCAAAGCATCAGACGCACAAATCGTTATACATTTTAATGAATTAATCCTTGCGATTAGGACTACTCAGCTCAGCATTATACGAGTACCTATGCAGGTTCGTTGTCGCGAAGAACAATCTTTTTGAAACCATTGACATGCCTGATTTCGCCTCTTCGATAGTCTTTTTTATTGTCGAATCGAGTAGACCTACGAATACTTATGCATACTTATAATAATGTATCTTTTACATAATATTGGAAGTGCAGTAAGTAGGTAAGTCGACGTACTCAGTTGTTAAGAATTTTCAAGAGCGCCATCTTTCCTCTGTCTTTCTTTCAGTGTATTCAGTTGACAAATGTCTAGCTTCATTCAAGTTTCTTTAATTAGTTTTCGAACAGTAGTCTCGTCGCGTTTTAATTTTTTAATTTTTTTTATTATATCACCAGCATCCAGTTATCTTTAATCGAATAAGCTCTGGCTAAGTTTATAAGCTTGTATCTCCTTAAGGTACGTTTAACGACGGATAAGCGTTTTCCATATTCTGACGCTGGTATCTCGTTAAATTTCTTCATGCGAAAATTAAGAACCAACGTGGACAAAAAATGGATAATAATTGCAATTTACTTTGCTGTTATCTCTTGTTATTTTTATAAGAATCTGAAATGACAGATCTATCCACGACTTTGTAATCTTTCTGAATCGTTTAGGCTTTATATAGATAATCCTTACTAAGGATCATAACACGATCTGGAGCGACGGATATTCAGTTATTTATATACATATATATGTATATATTTATAAGTAATACTTAATATTTCCGATCGTATATAATGCAATTTGATGTAGCGTCTGGCATTGCCATGCACTTCCTTCGCATAAAGTTCAATGGCTTGAATAATATGCATACGTTCGTATAATATTCGAATTTATCGAGTATATCCGTGAATTCTACAAAAATGCCCATCAATCGTCGAATACATAATCAACTACAATCGAACACTGAATATTCTTCAAGTCTCTTTTTTTTATAATCTCTACGAGATTAAAATGAAGCGTAATTACGTGATGTAAAACTCGCGGGTGTTCGTTGGAAGATCCTTTACAGATCGATACAAGTATATTCGTACAGTTGTACTAATAATTATGTGAAAATAGGTATAGATATACGTTAATACGTTTATCGATTGATCGATATAAATTTAACGATATTTAATTAGACAGATTACGAAAACAAGTTCTTCAATCGCTGTTTCACATATAAATTCGAATCCCGAAGCAACACGCGCGACACGAGCGAATTTACTATGAATTAAATTACTTTATATTTAAATATATGGCACATAATTATTTGCAATTCATTAGACACTATCGCGTTGTTTATACTCTGACACCCATTGCCGTATCGTTGGCCATGTCTGAGACGATATCAACAGTAGGTGTCGAGATGTCGGTTGGAGTCGGCGTTGCCAATGGCGCTAATCTTAAGTTTCTTCTCGATGGATCCTTCAGGATATAATCTTTACCGGGTCTCACGAGTGGTCTACTTCTATGAACCGACGGCTCTAATTTTAGAATAGAGATTGATTCCATAGGCGTGCCTTGGTTTCGGAAAACAGAATCTGTTGACTTGCTCTGAAGTTCTCTAACGGAGATCTGTGTCCTCTTTAAGTTTGTGCTCGACATGGAGGAGTGTACTGCTGGTGAAACGAGGGCCTCGGGCTCCTGTGAGAAGACGTGTTCGTCGCCTTCATCAAAGGACGTGAATATATCGGAATCAGGTACTGACGGAGCACTGAAGAAGGAATCTCGTAACGATGAGCTAAGGGCGTCAGGACACATGAATGGATCAAGGCACGTGACATCGTTCAAGTCACTGCCACTGGTGCAATTCTGAAAGTTATTGACTGAATAAGAGGACGGGAATCTATGATGTTCCGTTACGTTTGATAGAACCTCTTGACTCCTCGAAGACTCCGACCATTTCGAGTCCGATGGCCGTCGGGAACTGTACCTCGTGGAATTGTGTTCTGAGAATATTGGTTCCTGGAGCTTTGTCCTCTCGGAATTTTTAAGCAAGGCCTTGGACAATTCTTCTGGATCTACTGGAGAACTGTTGGATAGAAAATCATTGTACCAACCATTGTACAACTTGTCATTACTGGATAACCGACTATCACTACAATCCTCAATGTTTAGCAGAACTGATGGTATTATGGGATCAGAGTGTCTTATTGGGCTCTTTAGATTTCGGTTGATAGGTTGTGGTCTTAATGGCTCTATCATTAGATCTGTACAAGTATTTATCGATTGGAAACCATTCGAACTATCTTCTTCCTGAAGAGAGTCCAGCGGTAGAGGATCCATCGGACTTGGTGGTTCAGAGTGGATTGTTGGTACCGATAATGAATCCAGTACTCTGGACGGTTCTAACAATCTAACGCGTGTCATGGGTTCTATAGTGTTTATGGACTCCGAATGCTTCAACGTAACAAGATTCTTTTTGACTTGAGGTAATCGTTGAATTGGATCCATTCTTGGTTTCAAATATCGCACATTGCGCACTGGTTCCGAATAATAAAAATTAGCTAGCTTGTTTGGTGTGATAGTCATGTACTTTGACGATGATGATGATGATGATGTTCTTTGCATCGGACTTGATCTTGGAGTTGATCTAATACTTTCGGGTGTTGGCAGAGACACGATGCTCGTGTTGTGAAGTCTCAGATCTAGCTTGGGACTCACGGAATCCGATGTACTGTTTAATTTAACACGAGGCCGTATATGGCCGTTCAACTTTCTTTGGTTTTCCAGCTGAAGACATTGCATTGCATGTCTGGCCAGACTATGATCGTATCTGTTGTGATCTAAATTTTGTACAGAATATCTATGATCACCAGAGGTATTCCTACTGCCAGAAAATACCCTGAGATTGATCTCGGAGGCGTGGCCAGTGGCTGCTTTAATATTAGGATCAGACATGGATGCCAGATTGGAGTTTCTTCTTTGACAGAGTACAGGATTGTGGCAAAGAACTTCAGTCAAATCTTTTGTGTCCACGGATGGACTGTCAGCATTAAGTACAGGATCGGACATTGTGTTGAGTTGAAGAGGTTTTCTGTTTAACGTTCCATCGCTCTTTAAATTTTGATAGGATATAAATTTGGGGTCATTGAACTTTGGAAAATTTTTACTGGTCAATCGCTTGTGATTGAGCCGTCTTAGATGGCGAATTTTGTTGAACGTCGGGTCCAGCAAGTATTTAAGATTTTTAATCTTGTCTATGTTATGATTAGAATCGATTACGTGATTTCGATCTATTATATACTTAGGATCTAACATCTTGGTCAGGTCGTGAATGTCTTCCTCCACTATATCGCCTTGTGTACCATCGGAGGATGACTGCTGGGCCGTGTCTCTCTCTGGAGATATGTCGGCGTGTTTGCTAGGCATCTCCAAACATCTTCTACTAGCATACAAAGTGTTTTGCTTGGCAGCGAAACAATCTTCAGCCGGATGCCTTCGACCATCGTTGCTGTTGTTAACCTCAGCCAGTTCCAAATTTGTATTCGATTCTCTTCGTGTAAGTGAGCACCCGTAGCGGCTGGGTGTAACACCAAACACAGCAACAAGATCTTCTGCAATTTTACCAGCAGCGACTCGCATCTCGCCATGATGAAAAGCATAAATCCAAGGATTTACTCCACTGTGGGCGAGAATAGGAAGACCAAGCCAAATAACGGCCCATTCCGAGAGGATATTCGTACCGCAGAAGATGTCCAGCAACATACACGTCTAGAAACAGACAAAAACACGTGTCATGATATGTTATCATATCATTGTATCAATTATACAAATACATATATACATCCTTAGAAAATTTAAATATAACCTTTTTATACTGATATACTAGAAAGCTTTTCGTTCCAATCAGGTTACAGGTTCAAATTTAAAAACGTTTTACTTGTATAGAGCTTCTGTAAAGAAATCAATTCCAGGTTACCCCATCGCAAACTGTGAGCAAATAATAGAACCGAATAGCAAATACAACCGTAATATGGTTTCTACCCTCTTCTTGAAACTTTCTTTATAAAGTATTCATAATTTAGAAGTTCAAACGGATCCATAGAAAAATTAACTACCGTCTAAAGTCACGTACCATGTGAAATGCACGTAACCCAACAGAAACTTCTCGAATAAGGGTGAAAAAGTCACACACGCGATCGAATTATTCTCTAGGGAGAATTTTCTACATGTGAATAAACTTCTTGCCGGGTTATTTATTATGTAAATTGCTAGGGTACCCTCGTCTCAAGATATTACTCTAAAAACAACTTCAACTCTCAAACTTCAGGATTCAAAGTGTTAAGAAAAACCAAAAGACATCTTGATATTGATTTTCTTTATATGTTGATTAAAATTCTTTCTTCAATTTATTCCATGTGCCTACATATCACATCAAGTAGTAACGTTACACGTGATATACTTTGACTCTACTTTGAATACATAAAATTGTACATACATAGCATTAGGTTTACTTAGGGTTTTACATATCGTCAAATGTTTGTGGCAAAACAACATGGCAATGACGCCGCTGTTTATAAACGTTTATGTAAACTGGATTTCTGCTTAAATTCACATGGAGTACCAATATAGTGCGTCTCTCCGTATTACACTTCTACCTCGTTGAAGTTTTTTTCCCGCTTGCGCTTCAGCAATTTTCTCCCTTCAAACAATTCCTGACAGAAGAATCAAGAAAAGAAAATGCTTTTACTACGGAATATTTGAATGGACATTATTGCATTGTTTTTCGATCTCGTACGACGGAACCGGACAAAGTAGGTTTAAATTCGACAATACGAATTTTTATATGATAAGTATAAAGAAATGTATTTTTCTTATGTGTATTGTTATTTTTTTAAAACAATCGATAGAACAAATTAACTATTTTTGAATGCCCCTATCATACACTTTTATCCTTAATATCGTAAACGTGTTCGCGAATCTTACGTTGTTTCCTGGATTCACGCGTGTTATAGACTTGTTTATATTTATGATTAAGCGAAATTTTTTGAGCCTATAATGAAATATTAATATAATGGATTGACTGAGGTCTCTTTTACTATTATACGCACGTATAATATTAAATTTAAAATTCTGTATATGTGTTGCACTCTATATACAATGCATATATATATATGTATATACACAACCACCCTAGCTATCGGCCAAATGAGTCTCCTCGCAATATATCACACGGTATCTCTTTACACCAAGCTACATTAGACCTTATTAAAAGTTTTCCAAGAGCGGAGATTTCGTGCTGTGATTATCAGTAACGCTTAAACTTTTTCAGTGGCAAGATGAGAATAAGTGGAGAAAGTGCAATAACTGACTTTAAGATTTCTTCCTTGCGTCTACAGTATCTTCATCCCCGTTGATTCTGGGATTAAAAAGACTTTTACTATCGATAAATTATTCAAGTCGTATCGAATATTTAAAAATTATTTTACATTTATACGATACCATGAGATTGTATTATTTTTATATTTTCTATAATCAGGATCAATGCCCTCTTTTATCTTCTATCATGTTCCTCCCTTTTACGCGATTGTCGTAAATAAATTGCATTTGTCATCATAAACAATGAAAATTATCGTCGTTATGGACATCCTTGGGGAATAAGAATCGTGGCAATATGCAATATTACTCTCCCGACCGTTGCACGACTCTCTTGGGAATTCGGTCTGTTTACGTAGTACAAGCACTAGATATTCTTGAAAGTAGTTTAAAAAAGAAATAAAAAATATATTTCAGCCCGTATATATTTAAGAAAAATAACCGAGAGAAATAGAAAATTTTCCTCAAAATATGTTCATACAAATATGACAGACAGCACATATGCATGTCCGAGAGTCATCTTTAAGATGTCTTTTGGACGTTATGCGTTGCCTGGGAAATCGGCGCCATATTGCTACCCCCTGAAAACTTTTGTAGACCCTACTTTCATAAAATATATTAGCCACGTCGAAAAAACTTATAGTATCTGTCCATAAATTATACATGTATACATACATACATAATATATATCTTACAGGTGAATTAAAAAATTCTACGATTCCATCACCCCAAGTTCCCACTTTTCGTCGAATGTCGCAAAAACTGCGGTTGACCGTCATTATCTGTCGTACGATGGTTTGTCCAAAGGAATTAGTTCTATAGCCAAGTTAAGATATAGCTATAGTTAGGAACTAGTTCTAAAGCCAAGTTAAGAAATTGCAGGCCTCACGAGGAGGCTCCTTTGGACAGCTTCTACATAACGAAGAAGATACTCACTTGGAACGGAAGCCAGAGTATGAGAAATGCTCCCACGGTGACTGCCAATGTCTGTCCGTAACGCGGAAGCGTCAGTGTCTGCGTTTGATGTCGAAATGATAGCTCGACCGTGTAAATGGCACGTGCATGCGCACGTGCAACCAAGTAGACGTACATATAACAGCCGAGTAACACGAGTGCACTTGGCGCCCAAACAGCCACTACCAGGAACACCCTGACAGGGGGTGAGACAGCTGCACCAAAACGGCAACTTCCGCTGAAGCAGATAAAAGTTCGTTCGCTTTTAGCGACAGGCACTCTAAAGGGTTTGGGCTGCTGCAAGGTAGAACAGATTTAAAGATTATAGTACAGGATTTCAGTGAGAATAAATACGCGATACGATGATTTATATATCAATAATTGTAATACGAATTATATAGATGTTAGATGGACAGCTGATTAATGGAGATCGAGATCAGGCAATGACTGAATTTCGTCATGTCTTTTATTTTAATTATTATAAATCTGGGAATTATGTATAGTAAGATTATCTGTATGATCGATGATACTTATTAGGACGTTACGTAAGTCAGTGGTATATTGGTGCTTTAGGTATTTTTCATTTATCTCATTATTACGCGGTTCATTTATTTTTATAATTAATTAAAATTCATTTTACTTTCATTTACTCGAATCACTTGACATTTGCTTTTGAGTGCCTTGACACTGGGCAGTCCCTTTATTTGAATTAATCGTGCTTTTTTACACGGAAGCCAAATCTTTTTCTTTTGCACTTCCGCTTGTCTTATTGATTTTCAATAAGTGTAAGAGGGTGTTAGGGCATCTCCTTGTGACCTACGAAAAGGAAGCGGCAATAGATTCAGACTGATTAATTTTTATTGCGGCCTTAGTATCTGTCAATGTTCTTAACTTAGAAACGAAGTTACGTCAACGGCCATTGTAGTTAATAATCGATTATAATTTATTTTGGAGGTCATTGCAATTTAATTTCCGTTTAGCTATCGCGAGTAACATCCGATTAATTAATTCAATTCTGTCAAAGGATTTCATCAATTGTTCATAATGATTAATTACTATCCTGTCAAATAATTAGTTAGACACTGGTATACAATCTCTCTATATTTTTTACTCCTCCCCCCCTCTCGCTCTCTCTCTGACTCTCCTTCTCTCTGTATATCATTTCTTTCCGTTAGAATATGATTGAATTCACATTTCAGTGCTATCCACTTTTTGTAACTAGTCTAGTAAGTTTTCTCTGGATAATGCGTGTTGGAATGAAACTCTCTCGGTTGATTGGTCTTTTCCGTTCTTCGAGCCAGCAGCGAACTCGACAGAATGTAGGTAGGTAGGAAGTTTTTATAGAATACCTAGATAAGCAGCGAAGTAAAAGAAAAATAAAAAAAAGGACCAAAAGAAGAGAGGAAAGGAAAAATGGAGTTAAAGATATTTCAGTCTATTCCGTTATTGAAATGTTTTTTTGCTATTTCCAATATTATTCGACTGTTAATCCTTAACGTTTAAAAAACTTAAAAATAACCTTCTTTTGTATCTTGAACTCCTGTTATCTTAACTCTACCTTATAATATACTATATAAAATATCGTCTTGTCGAGTTTCCGATTCTTAGTGTTTTTTCCATGTGTCACGTGCTACGTTCAGCGAAACTAATATTGCCTCGAGACTAAAATTGATTTTTTTTCGTTTCCACGATAACGGAAAAAGATATTCTTCGCGAATATAGACGCGAGCCTTGGTACAATAAAGGTTTATGAATAATTTTCAAAATTTCTGAAAGACAAACAAAACGCGTTAGCAAATATTATATATGCAAAAATTGTGTGATATTACAAGAATATATCCACAACTGTATTAGAAATCAATGCTACGTAATATACGTATAGTGAACTGTTATCCATATTACGGATAAAGAATTTCCATAAAGAAAATCATATTTTCATAAAATTTTTCATACAACGAAAATATCAATTGAAATTTAACAAATAATCTGTAATGACAATGGCATATGAATTTTCAGCATGAGTATCGAAAGAGTTTCGTAAGAGGATGATAACAAGTTGCATAAAAGAACAGATTCTAGTATAGTAGACAAGTATGTGCAACCAAATTTCTAGGCTAGCTAAAAACTTCATTTTTTTATTTCTCAATAAAACACATTGAACACGTGGACCATATTATAAGCGTTTCTTAAGAAAAACATGTAATATGGATACAAGTATCGATTCGAATATTGGCAGTTTATTATTATTAGGAATAAAGCATAAAGCTATAGTATCTGAAATTGATATATGCCTGTTTGTAAGTACGATACGGAAAAGCCAATTTACGCTATAATATAGTACATAATGGCAGTTACGTAAAATTCGTCATTATTCCGACAAATCGAAATAAGCCAAATACTCTGTAAAGATACGTCTACATGAAATAAACTAATGACGTCTATACGTGTCCAATATGTCACACGTTATGTAACAATAATATGGAGAAGGTCTGTTTTTTATGGTGTAGACAAGGTTCTCTCAGGTCGAAGGTTACTTATATGTGTTTCGTACCAGTAAATTTCGGGGGAAAAGGAAAAATATTAAACACGGTATAATACAATTGATAAAATTCTAAATATTTTCATATGGGATTTGTATTAAAATTGTATTACGTAAAGTTTGGCACATTGATGGAACGTAATGCAGACATTATAGAAATAATGTTTTGGTAGAAATCTGCCTTTATGAATTTAGTATTTGCTTTGTGTATATCTCAAGACATGATTTCCAGAATGCTGAGTGGTCCATTGTGTGAATAGACTTGAATAATTCTCTTATTAAGAGATCATATAGTATGAGAAGGTATTTGTTTTTTAATGAAAATTTTTTTTCCTTATTCTCCGGCTCCCATATACCTTTATTATTCTCTTATCTTTCTTCTTTATGATACAAGAATATGGTAGCTCTCTGGTAATGATTTACGATTATCTATAAAGTCTCATATGTCGTCCTCATATATTTCTATATATAGGTACATATACACACACACTGAATTATTGGACTACCGAGATACGTACGCATAGTAAAAAGAAGATGGCTGTGAGCAGTTTCTGACTTTTACTACGTGGTAATAAGACGTGGCAAAGTGTCGGAAAATTCTTTTGTAACATTCGTTCTTTGTCTTTTTCCTCTTTTATTTTTCTTCTCCTCGTACGGCTCATCCGTTATTAAATTTGTTCAGTTATCACGGGCGTCGGGAATAGCGTAAATAAAAGACTTGAAAGAACGCGAAGACGCGAGAAACAAGATGCAAGGATTGTCTGATGCTAATATATATTCGAAGAGGCGTATTCACGTGAGATGAATTTGAAATGGTATCATTTCGACCCACTTTCCCTTTTGTCACATCTTGTTATTTCTTCCCGAAAAACTCGACAGGGGCACGAGGTAAGCAGGGTTCAAATTCGCGATTTTTCATAAAGGGAAAATTTCATTTGCTTCAGGCATCATATCGATAACTGCAAATACGAATTAACTGGGAGGTTTCTGACTTCCTTTTACTATGCATTGTTAACAATCTTAACAATACGTTTGGTTTGGACGCCTCGAGGCTATAGAATGAAATTTTTTCCGAGTTCGTGCTATACTGATATTCTTTGAATTCCCTAGAATAGCCGCGAGGGACCTGTGCTCAACGTACAAAAGGTCCTGAACCGTGACTTTTGATAATAATTGAAAATTGAAATTGTAAAGAATATTATTCAGTGGGACAACTAGAAAAGTCATTCTGCATGTATTTCAAGCACGTACATATAAATATATGTATACTACGGTAGTTGTTAAATAGTGTCTGATCGAATTTGAATTGTGACGCCCCCAAATCGTTTCCACATAAATTTTAAAAAATCTATGATTTCTTGTAGATTTTTTTTACATTTACCTTTCTCTCGCGATGGTTGAAGTTTTCCATTATTCTCCAAGTTTCAAATTTTTAGACCGATAATTAGTCCCAAAATAAAATAATTTACTGTAAAGACCTGAAAAATCCATGTATTTTAAATGGGAAAACTTCAACCCTCGTGCGGGGAAAAGTTAAATATTAACAAAAATCTGCAACAATTCAGGGATTATTTTTTTATTTATGTGGAAACGATGTGGGGGGCGGCACGATCGAAATTTGCTCAGATAATATTTAAGAACCACCCTAATGTATACAGGGTGAGTTTTCCTAGGGTCCGAATCAAGGAGGAGCCTCCGTATGTATTGAACGCGCTATTTCTGTATTGTATTACTGATACGCACGTTAGTTTTTTTTATTCGAATAGTTCACCCGGTTCTCTGTAGATAATCGACAATGACTCCTTATTAGTGGTTCACTTACATATTCATTGCTGTTTGTCGCATGCCAATCATACCGCAGGGTGACACCCTGTATATAAAAATATTCCAATATTGAGCTTGTATGAATTTCAAGAGATTTATTCAGATCAAGAGATACTTGCATTAATAATTTCAAAAAAACTCCTGTAGCCATTATAGGATAAGCTTTGCTATGATAAAGTACATTACAATTTGATCTTGTTACTTTTAAATTCGAATGTTCACATTTTCATTTCCATATGTCTTACGGGAGTACCTTATACATACAGAATAAATGTACTGTGATATTTACTAAACTTTATATTTATCGTTCCCTGGTTAAGCAATCCCTGTAAAACGATCCGGGATAAAAATACTTTGCAATAATAGAAACTGATGCGCGAAAAAAACTCGTCCTTTCCATTTACCTCGTTTTCCTTCCATTTCATATCAAATCCGCGTAGCAGTCAAGCTACTGGGGTTCTTTATAATTGGTTGCGATTGTATCCTTAGGGGATTCCCCGTCTTCTGTGCTCATGAGGTATCATCTTAACTCTTTCGACTGAAATAACAAGCTAGACTTCTAGGATGTGCAGCAAGTATGAGAAAAGTATAGGCCAAAATGTAATTTTCTCGTTATTTAAAAATTGTGTTTTTAATTACTCTTTGAATTTGGTTCTTCAACGGGTTTTCAGTGAAAAAGATCGAAATGCACCAGGCATAAGAACGTCATCAGAAGTCTAATGGAGTCCACGTGAAGTATCGATAAACTTTTTTCCCCAGCAAAGAGGCTAAAAAGGGAATACCGAGCGCGACATCAAACTCATTAGTTACGTTTACAAAGAATCAATCACGATCTCTTGTAATTTTACTCGATTCAAATGCCATGGCAAGTAAGCAAACTCGAGAAAAGAAGCTGTTTAAGTACGCAACGGAATGCTTTACGTTACATTGATTCGATTTTCAAGGGGGTTATGGATCTTCGTTCAATCGTTTGTTTATGAAAGGATAAGGGTGTGATTAATTCGGGATGAACAAAATGTAAACCAAGGATAATACGATGTTGAGTATTTTCAGAAATCGATTTCGCAGCAACATTACCCATAGGTTTGCCTTAATGTAAATCTTATGAAATTAATAATTAATCAGTATTTACGTTGTGTATGTTTTCCAAAAGCAAGTCATCAAAATTTTCCGAAAAATTACTTTACATGCATTTAATTTTCATACGGAAACTCTCAAAGGATTTATTTTTGGCAATTGTCGAAATTCGTGGGAAATTTTTTTTATCTATCCCGAACAAAGTCTCCCTCACATTTCTTTGTATGAATGCTGAAAGGGTGTTTCAGTATTGGCGACGTACTCGTGACGCATTGACACGAACACGCGCTTCTATTTACACATGGAGCCACGCTTCGATGGTGACTTTGATGTTTAAAGTGTCTTGCAGCACCGTCGGGTAGTCGGTTTAAATTCCACGGAATCGTATTATCGAACCGTATTCTTCAACCGTATGTTTGAGAAACGTGACGGTAAACTGATACGGCTCCACCAATTTCCGGTTACTTCCTAAGTCTCTTAAGACCATTATTTGTCAATCTGGATTTGTTTGCCAATCGGCTTTGTCAGTTATATATATATATATATATATTGGTATACAATTAAACAAAAATGAAGTTACTAAGACGAAGTGATTCCGATCTCCCTAATCTCAAAATTTAATCAATCGCTTGAAGCTCAAACCAAAGTCCCGAAAGTAGCTGAATCCATAGTTTTCAATCGTTCGAACTTAACACTAGAAATTAACAAAATGTATAAGAATTTTAATACGTTATCACTGTTTCGACTTTTTAAAGATTTGCCCAAGAAACAAATTCATCCGTTCGTTTATTCGACACGAGATAACAATGAAAGATAAGTAATTTTTTTTATATCCATACCTGTGCGGTTGGGTAATCCCCATTATCTGTGCGTAGATCAAAGGTGAAAGTCCTACGGCGATGGCGTATATCCAAAAAACAGCAATGTACTTCTCTACACTACTGTGGGTTATTATATTCTTGTAGCGCAACGGTTGCGCAAGGGACGTCAGTCTGTCAACAGCAATGGCTACTGTCACAAGGACGCTCACGCTACAGAGAGCGATTACAATGCAGTAGGGTGCGATGCAAAGGGTTGAGACACCGTTCTCAGGCAACCCTGAGAGTTCGAGATGCATTCCAAAAGGCATAAAGACCCCAACCTGTTGAGCAGAAAAATTTTCTTTTATCTCACCAGCAAGAGAAAACTCCTCCTTATAAAAGGGGATCGTGACTATGGAAACTCACCCCAAAGTCACTAATCGCCAGGGACGCTAGTAGACAATTCGAAGCTGTTCTCAACCTCTTGTATCTGTAGAATGCTGCGAGTATTATGGAGTTTCCGCTTACAGTAACTGGCGATAGAATGAAGACTATGGAAACTGCCAATACCACTGACACTGGACTCACTTCCAATCTTGTATCCACTCTCGTCACTGTCGGTATCAGACTGGTAGTGAAATCCCCCACAACGGAGGGCGACAGTGCTTTCGTAGCCAGAGTAGACATGATCTTTGAACACCGACGTTTTTACTATTTGTAGTACTCTGCTGATGCCACTTTAACACTCTAGTATTTAGGTTATGTTTTGTTCGTGAGCTAGACGTCCGTAACGTGATATTGCCCCTATCATAGTTTCAATTTTTAGCCCTCGAGCTCACCGAACACGTACAATTTTTAAAAATAAATTTTATTTTGCACGTCGAATGAATCCCGATGGCTTCTCGGGCGAGATAGATTCGTCAGGTCTGAAAAAAACAATAAGAGAAATTAATCCGAGTCTTGTAATTTTATATATGCAGGAGGTGGACTGATTAATAATTTTGATACCTCGAGATGAAGTATTTTGTATTATTCACAAATGGAAGGGATAAACCGGGAGAGTGGCACTGGCTTTACGAGTTGTTTACGGAATTAATTTCAAGAAGATGAGTAAAATTTCAATTAAAACTTCAACCAAGTTCACGAACTCGCCGGATCCTCTCTAATGTCCCGTTGTATTCTCAGCAATTATTTTCATAATAAGGCTGATGCTGTTACGGCCAAATATCGCTTAATCACGTTTTCGCATTGTGGTTGGTAAGACGAGGCAAGATGCACGAGAACCGTCCTACTCTACTTAAGTAATTAGTTGTTTCTGGCCGAGACGTTTTAAAGTTTTTTTTTAAGTACGTCTGACTCCAAGTATAAACTTCGTCAACAAGTGATGGTCCGTTGGCAAATTTTTAACAGCTTAATTTTCTATTTCATAGCAATGAAAATTTAGTCACGTTATAGATGGATAAAAAAAATATAAAAATAATAACGCATCTCGTATACCAGGATAATGAATTATAAAATTCTCAAAATCCACACGGTTGTCCATAACATTAATTTTTACGTACCCTTTAATTTTAATCAGGAAACGTAATTCCGAAGACACACTGAAAACCGTCTCGCTCATGTAGTTGATATTGAGTCGGTTCCTCGAATAACACAAGTTGACAGAAAAAAGAAATCTGGTTCTTCCTATTCAGATAATCGTTGACGCGATGAAAAATCGTAGATTGAAACGCAAGACGTCGTGATGTCGAGGAGGACGCCGGAAACTACTTAATTGGGTTGAGTTACAGCCTTGGCCGCATTCTTCTTTTCCTCGTCATTACTGCTCCCTGCATTTGCCCTGGGCGTTTCTTATTTTCGCAAAGTCTTCGGCGCTTCTTGCATTCTGAAACAACTGACACGAGATACACCGTTAGTTAAATATCGATATCCATTATCCACATTGTTATCAAAGATTATTGGAATTTTAAACGACGTACCAAAATCTTTGATTATCTCATTCAATTCGGTCATTCTTCAAGACCCACATTTAAATTCCTAACGACACACGCAAGGTGCGCAGGTGTGAATAATAATTACAAAAAACCCCCCAGAGAGTAAAGCCATTAGCCGATAGTGTTGCGAATCGAAAGAATTTAATTTACACCCTGTTTGTCACTCGAATAAATAGTCTTGACGGGTTGTAAGTAAAGAGGGGTTGATCCGATCTCTGCTATAGGGCTGAAAAGACCAGCTCTTCGCATTCCGACCATGTTTCCGCGGAAGGACTGTGCGTTTCCCACGTGCGAAACGTCAGTCAAAGGATTATAGTTTTTTTTTCGTCTCTGATATGACAAAATTAATACGGGCTCAGAACCTGCAGTGCTCTTGCGTACGCGCTCTAAAGATTACGTAAATTCTTGTATGTTAAACCCGGTAGTTGAAAACTTACGAAAAAAGTTCACCTTCGCACAGCTGACTTTGAAAATTTTGAATTCGTGCGAATACATGCGAAACGAACGGAGACGCGACGGGAAAATAATTTCCTCCCATGAATTACCACGTTGGATTCCTGCTCTCGCGCCCGTTTACATTCACGATCGAGCTACGTAAGGAAGAAAGTAAAAAAAAAAATAAAAAATTACTTCATCGGCTGTATTTTATTTCTTTTGCAAATTTCCCTTACACAAGATAACCTCCCGCTGTTTACACAATAGGTATTACAGCATCATATACACTTCTTGCACATCGGCCACATCCGAGATAGGGAGGACATTTTCTTTTCAGAAACCAGACACAATATCCTGCCCTACTTTTATCTTGTTTATCCTTGTCTGTCTTTCTCATTAAATTGTTACATCTTACTCCCTTTATCCCACCCTGTCTTTTTCTCCCACGGTATAGATTGTAGTTAACGGCAGAAGGTGAGCTCTCTGCTTTTAGTTTTTACGATACGACCTACAGTCGCGGAGAATCCATAGGGAATGGAACTGCTAACTACACGCTAGACTGACATTATCAACAGCGATGTATTGTCGTAACGATTATCATTAGTGTCGACCACTTCTTAAAGCCTCTTGAAGAATCCACTACGCGTCTAGCCGAGAGCTTTCGCGTATTATGTAGCATGAGTATATAGCATATATGTGTGTACGCCATATGTACAAGTATAATTTGATAAATTTAATTTGCCACGGGGCTCGATTATTAATCAATGTACAGGCTATATTGTTGCTCACGTATGAACAGTTGTAACCTGGTACTAGCTATTCCCGTTCTCTGGAGTATAGAGCAGAAGACGCCCTACGGCAATTGTTTGGGTACCGCTTGAATTTGTTACCCGCACAGTTGCCACGTTCCCATATTTGCAAATACATGGCAAAACATACAGTCAGGTACGTGGTGGTTACTGATTATTCATGTTGACGCTATGTACCAGTGGACAATTTTTTTATTAATCAAAGAACGACCATAAAGTTTATAGCACGAACTTTGTCTCGCGCTCCGCGATAGATTTTCGGCCGATATTTCTCGATAAATAAAGGACAACAGCTGTCAGACGTCTCAGAGGAGAGAAAAAGAGCGAGAAAAAATTGCAGATTGCTTTGCCTTTGAGTAAATTTTGTATATTCAATAGCGTACGAATGCTTTTGAATCCGATATTTATTTATTGGAACCCCTGTATATTTATTCTCAGAATTTATATTTACGATATGTATATATAGATACCTTCAGCTGTTTTTTTTTCGAAACTGTAAGTGACCGGGACGCCAAATCAAATTTAAAGTGTTTCCCGCGCAATTCCATTAAATTCAGTTTCCAAGCCGTTTGCGGCGTCGTGTTCAGCCTTCCGTCGCAAATACGCCGTATACTCACATAGCTGGGGCACGTTCAGAATGCTCGGCTGAGCGACTTTGTTCTTTTTCTAACCTAATCTTACGACGTAGTTAGGACAAAGATGAAAATCGTCTGTATGGACATTCTGGAACCTACCCCTCTACAGTTTTACAGGGTAGAGAAAGGATAGGAATTTCAAAAGAATCGAGACTACCACTGATAACCATAATAGGGGCGCGTAACAGCGTCACACGTTCCATAAATTTCCGCCAGAGGGACGATTGGTTGTCAAACGATATTCGATGGTAACAGTTACCGAAGCACGATCAGTCTTCTTCCATTATCCCTGCCTCTAAATAGTTCAAGGGTAGCCGAGCGTAAAGTTCAGGAAAAAGTAATGAAAGCTTTCAGTGTAACAGCTTTCAAACGTCTTTTTTTCGTCAGTGGCTGAGAAATTGGACGCTAAGTTTTCTAATTTTGGCGCATCCTGATATACAACAGCCAACGGTACGAGAGGAGGAACGATGATAATTGAGGGGGATTCAAAATTCTCATTAAATAACTTTAAAAAATGAGATTTCGTCGTTTGCTTATCTACAAGCGATATGACGTTACATAGAGTCAAGGGATGACATTCTTATGTTATAACTAAATTATAGAGGGTGGCGTTTTAATGAAAATTAAACCGTAAAAGTTTTACTCTGCTCGTACCACAGCGGATACTATTTGTGGTTCGATTATAAATACGGCCGGATAGCGTTATGCCGCAGACTTCAGTATTATATATGTTTTATATAGAGTGACCCAGTTTTTCTATGGTCTTAACTATGCTCGATTGCCTATAATCAAGTTCACAGAATCTGTGGCATCTGGTTATACCAAAACGAGTTAAAAGTTTTCTCCTACTTATTCACAGCCTTAATATCTGTAAATCCCATGTAAAACAAGGACTCTACCAGTGCGATAAAAATTTCAGTATAATCTCTAGAAGCAGAGTGGGAAAGGGATATATGAAGTCTGCTGCATTAATGGACACCTGAGGTATAATATAAGCCGAGGGTGACCTGGTCTTGGTATCAAATGATCCCCACGGTATAAATTTTCGTGATATCAGTCACCTTACGAGCTACGGCATTTGCATATCGAAATACCATTATCGATCGAGTTGATCCGATTGGTCGGAAAATTAATGACGTAATGTAATTTTAGATCGAGATGAGCTTGAAATTCAAAATTCGGTATCCTCCACACACTTACGTTCACATGCTACGTAATATTATCGCGCAGGTAAAAGTCCTCGATCGATTGAATGTGATGTGATAAATTTCATATTCAGCAAGGTCAAAGTTGCCGAAGAAAATACTATCGATGAGAAAAGTCGAAACGTAAAATGCGTAGGATTGTTAAATGACATTTGGACTCGATACATGACAATAGAATGTCGAACCGGGCTATACTTAGAACAATGATACTTTTATTTAGAATTCCTTCTGTTTCAGGCGTCTGCGACAATAATGTTTTTCGCAGGTGGGCGTCCACTTCCCATTACGGATACGACAATGGCCTTGGAATACGAATTGCTATGTTTTTCTTAAAGAACTTTACGCACTGCAGTCAACCCGTATCGGGGCATCTCCCACTCTGGCGAGATGAAGATTTGTGACCACGCTGGAATATAGATGACACCGTGCACAGGGACCCATGACAAAGCGTGTAAATGTAAATGAACGGACGGATCCCCAACCTGACGAAACGAGGAGGGTCTGCCAATTTGAATTATTTCGTGCTTGATTCCAAGTTTCGTATAACGGGACAAGGGATTGGAAATTTGAATTTCAATGAGCGTAATAATTTTTTTTTTCCTTTATTTTTCGCGCCCCGTTCCCCAACCCTGTCGGTCGTATTAATATACCCGGAATGCTATTCTGCTTGGAGGTCATTCAACACACGTCGTAAATTGTGACATCGTATTGGGGTGAAACGGGGTGGAAGATATTCTAGTACTAGGACAAATAAGGGTGTATGCGAACCTCGTGCTTCTTGAATCACGTCATACGTATCCATGTATACCGATTGGTGAGATGAATATTCATATCAGCTGATGCATTGTTAATTAATTCACCCTTACCATGTAAATACGCAACCAGGTGATTCTCTAATTCAATTCGACCGAAATTCTCGTCACTGCCATTTCAATTTTTCACGGTTAACCACCAAGCGTACAGAGTACTTTGTGCGACTTCATTTGCCGCATGAACACTTTCAGTATCGTTTTTCTTGAAAAGAGGTAAACTCAAGAAATGAGAGCGAGACTCTGATAAGGTTGTGTACGTGGAGCACAGATTTTCAAGAAATAATAATCCCCTGCGCTTTTCCGTAAACGAGCCAACGGCGACAGCTCAAGTCATAAAAAGTCTCAAAAGTTGCTTTCAAAGTTTTTCACTTGAATTCGATACTTTGTCTAAAGTCATGGTAGAAATACGATAAAAAATAGTGTGGCGTAAAGAGACCAGTCACGTCATACATAGTAGTAATGTAAAAATTTTCATAATCACTGTATATCAAGTTTTCAGTATAACCTCACCCGCGTTATAAGTTTAAGAAAAAATTATTTCGTTCTCTATAAAATCTCCATAAAATCGTCTGTTATATATGGTGAACGTTTTCGTTGTTGTGCACTCGAATTTTGTCATGTAAAGGGTCGACATCCGAATGACTTTCTTTGGGAAAAGTCACGAAAATGGCTGTAGGAAATAATATCTGAACGAGGACTGTTGACTCAAAAAAGGGACTAGAAGGCTGTCAGGATGAGATTTCAGGTTGAGATATACGTGTGATCGATCGACTTGATACCAACGAAATTGGATACAGATATGTTGCATGAAGAGTTTCTGCTAATGGTAACAGGAATATTTCTCTAATGCACATCCCATCTATAAGCAATTGGGTGAATATGAGGATGTCCTCAAAGTGGATGACAGACTTCATATTAATATTATATATATATACATAGTATATTTGCGTATGTATATATATATGTTTATAAAGAGGAGATGGGTATGGGAAGCAGTTTAGTTGCATTAAAATCTTATCACTAATCGTCTATAATGAGTATAATGACAATAGCATAGCCAAAGCTTAAGTTAATTGTGACTTAAGATTTAGAGGGTCGGGTTAATGAGTTGAGCCTAGGGTTGAATCTCTCTACTTAACATCCCCTTAGAATTACGTATCAAGAACCTTTCACCGTGGTTCTCTGAAATTTTCAAGGAACCTGTCAGATATCATTTGTCCCACACGTAGCTGCTTCTGACGCATTTCAACATTCCTTTCAGGTGTCACTCAAATAATTTTCCCTTAAATTGCCGTAAGAAGTATCGTTCTAGAATTTCACGAAGCTTGTTCGTATACTGTATAAAATGTATATATGCACAGGTATGAAATACAGCTAATATTTTCCCTTGAACATTGCTACCAGTAATTCACTATTCAAATTAAATTTTAACAGTCCTAAATCAGTTTACGACTCCTACCCCTAACTCTTGCTTTCCCCATCAAATGTATTGTTAAACCAATGACCATCCAGATTCAAGGTATAATTGTGATTGCGATGTAGCTAAAGGTACCTTTAGCTCGAGAAACGCTATAACAGAGGAATGTGAGTACGAACCTATCTTCAGTGTTTTATAGCGAATTTAATGGCAATATAAAAAAAATGCTGACAGACCATCCCGAAGACCTTTTAACGAACAGAAAGAAAAGGAAAAGTAGAAAAGAGAATGTACCACCCCAAAATTTTTTTTTAGATTGAAACGCTACGGTATATATATATTTCTTTTCTTTTTCAATACGAAGGGCGGCCAGACAATTATTAATGTCAGCAGTCACTGTGCCGCGTCTCTCAAGGACAATTCAAATTCATATAAAGCTACCCCCGTTATCCTGTGAGTGATATATATTCATAAGTCCCACGGATAACACGGGCAACCAGCGTATAGGCTAATGTCACGTAATTATTCAACGCTACTGAAAACTGGCCACGTGACCGCTCACCAAGGAGATGACTAAAATACGTAGGCGTTATTAATGACTCTGGTAACGGTATGTGTAATTAGATTAAACATGACTTGGTCATAAGTGCGACATTCGACGAAGTCTAATATAAATTAACATTACCCAAAGTCCTCGTGTTCTTTTCTGCTTCGTCAAATCATTAGGATCCCAAGTGCAATTGCTATGTGCGCTATTGCTGGAGCTGGTATAAAAGCTTGAATAACATATTTATATATTTGGACATACGTGTGCACGTGCTATGCCTGTTTTATTCGCGCTTCAATCGTAGTACGTAGTAGACGCAGGTCATGGACCATAATTGAAACCGTAATGGCAAAGTTGGTTCAATCTCCTGATTTCTACCGTGCAACCTTGTTACGTAATTTCTGATGGACCACACTGACTTTACTTGGTTCGTCAAAATTTCGAGAATCTTGATTAGCCGAGAGCTTCTGGTAACAAGTAACGAGGTTACAATTAGCAATCGAGTATCGTGTACAGGGATGCCTCTGTAAGGATCGATGCTCGGTGGTGTATACAGTAATAGCACGTTCATTATACGTATACAGTAATATTTAATTATTACTTGATGCTTGTTGAAAAAATAATTGTAAACTTTGATATAGCTTCGATATTGTATATATGAATCAGCTGGTTTACTCGTCCTAAGCCGTGAGATATAATCCTCTTAGGATAGGAGCCATTCGATGCCTTGGATCAAAATCCATGAGGTATTAAGGGCCTGGAAATTTGACGCGAAAAGGTTAAGTCAAGGCGGCAGTTCTTATATTGGTTTATAAATGACATAGACTTAAGAGCATATAACTTTCGAGGTAACGTCTTATGCGTACGTCGTGAGATGTCATGAAATTTTTCACTTTGCTTTAATGACTTTTTCTTTACGTTTTGATTACATTGAGCGAGTAATGACATTACAGTTAGAAATACAAATTGAATTGTCCAGAATCTTAATAAAAATGTCTTAAAGATTTTTGACGATTTTAAATGTCTCTTGTGAAATTTCGTGAATATCAAAGAATCTTTAAGGGAAGGCTTATCCTTGCATACAGCTATATATGTATGTATGTGTATATATTTTTTAATAATGCGGAAAATTGTAATTATGAAGATGAAAGGTTTATGGAAACGAAGATATCTTTTTGTTCGCGTAAATATTCTCGGGTTATAAAGCTTCCGGCTATCCTTGAAAATTTATATTCATTAAACGTAAATTCCGTCGTATAAATCAATACTACTCCTAATGAGTTTTAAGTATCACGTAGGGACGTAGGGTAAAGGGCCTATTTTGAATCAGTTTTTAATTCGGATAAAAGAATGGCAAATTTTTCTCAAGTCGATTCCATTATTTAGATAGATATTTTTTTTCATCATTGTTCTTAGTCGTCTTTGTAGAAAAATATGGTAAAAATAAAAAAAACATCTACGGACGATGCAGTCGATTTGTGAGGCATTTGACATTTCTTATTTCAAATTAAAAGCTAATCCGAAATAGACACTTTACCTTAAGCTGAAGAAAAAAATACTGTTTGATTGAGTACCTAAATCAACTGTCACGGGTAGCAAAATGAAAAATTTTTATTTAACACAACAAAATTTTTGATTACCCCACATATATTTTAATCCATTCGCCTGAATATTCGTTAAAGGAATAAAAAATGGGGTTGGACTAAGTAAAAATTTGATTCGTCGCTCCTAAGCGCTAATTTAGTCAATTTAACAGTATTTCTTCTTTTTAGTGTATGTTTGCATGTGAAGAAATTATCATGCTAATATAAAAAGGCTTGAATACTTGAATACTAATATAAAAGGATTGTTCGTAATACAAAGATACGACATAATAATCCCTAACTCTCAGTTAACTTTTTTACCAGTATTTCAAAAAAAAAATTTTGCATAAAAAATAACATTTACATCAACATGTTCATTGACCACGAGCATACCTGCCGCATTGAAATTAATTTCCGAAAAATAATTTTCGACCAACTCCCAATAGAAAATTCATGACGAATCTTCCTTGCCAAATTTTTTCATAAAAAGTTCACGGAAGAAACTTTTTTTCTTTCATTAAAAAGAGGCAGTCTGAACAGTCGGTGATGTGCCCCAGCGATCTTATCCACCCGTCGCAGTATTATCACCCCACAAATACTTTTCCTCCTTTTAAGTGAAAAATGAGTGAAACCGTTATGTGAAAACTACGCTGTATACCTAACCGTCTGCAATTTACGGTTTGCTAAAAATTGATCACAATTTCCGCAAACTTTGAAATACCTAAGTCCATTTACAAATACACGTAGCAATACAATCCTATCCCGTCTTAGAAACGTCACTCAATCAATTTCAACGTGTTCCCGTATTTATCTGATTAAAAAAAATATATATATATATACGACGTGTATACGGCTAAAGCAAAATCCGTCTGGATCCATTAAATCGCTTCTATTGAATCCTCGTTTTCAATGAAGTTGCAAGTTATAACGTCCTAAAAGCGCATTTCTTTTTTCCCACTAGAAAAGATACCAGAAGATAGTCCAGCAAACCAATGTGGCATTTCAGGATAATCCAGAAAGCCTTTCGCAGGTCTGATAAACCTCGTGTACGTAGAATAAGAGTGAGTAGCAAGAAAAAAGATGTGTGAAAGTCAATAAAACGATTAGAAATAAAGAATAGTCTTGTATCGTACAAAAGAAAGAAAATGGAAGCAATTTTTTTTTCCTATGGAAATATCGTAAATGAAAAAATTATTTTTCACAACACTCTAGAGAATAAATTAGAACACCGCTTATATTACCTCGTTAAACTTTACGATCAATGGTCAAATTACAAGACAAATGATTTCATAGAAAAATATTGGCTGTTTTGTGGAAAAGGAGAAAAATTAATTTTTATTATATACAATACATATATCCCACATACCTACCGTATATCCACCAAAATTCGACGGTGTAACAAATTTCCCAAGTGTATCCGGCGGAACGAACGGCAAGCTGCTAAACTGAATTCGAGTCTACCGTCCATTAAGCCTTTAACTGGCAGACCAAAATTCGCTTACGGGGCAAGCCCCCTATCTAGAATGATGCGCAAGAGTCCTCTGTCAGGTAAAGGGTTAATTCGACAGTATTTTTTTTTCCAAACTTTATATAAAAACTGTCAATATTCGTTACACGTAAAACGCTACGTTACCATGGTAACGCGAAGGGATAGATGCGACCAAAAGTTGTCTGACAAACCTCGGCTTTTGGTTGAGAAGCGGTAGAGCAAGGTGACGAATGTAGCCAGTCTAACAGCGAGGGAGCACAAGGATTTTGAATAATGCACGCGCTTTAAATAATTATTAGAATTCGTCGAGCCGCCATTGCACATTAAGATTTCATATACTTGTTCGTAAGCTGCATAC
>JARPRH010000456.1:1259081-1283860 GCA_031763665.1 Calameuta haemorrhoidalis | reverse complement strand
GTTCAGAATAATGGACGAATCCATATGCATGGGATCGGTGCAAGTCGGAATGCAAATGTAGGATCTTATGTTTAAATCTAAGCGATAATATACAATTTACAGAAATTATATAGAGCATTACTGATATTCCAGGTTTCATCTATGAGAATCTAAATCAGGTGCTTTACATATTGCGGTTTGATTATACGAGTAACTTTATTATTTTAGAATTATACAAGTGCAAGACTTATGTTAGTCATGTTTTTTCTTCTTTTTTTTCGCTCAGTGGATTTTTAGCTGAACGAATATATTTAAACATGCATCTAACCGTGTATATTCACGATTACGTCGCTGAATTCGCATACGTATATACAGCTGCAAGAGTAAGTAACTAACAGAAGAGAAATATGTTCAGAGTCAGAAAAGACTGCTATTCCTTTCAAAAGGAGTCTTATATATGTATTATATATATATATATATATACTGCAGTCATTACACTTTGCAAACCGTCCAAAGCTGCACGTGCATTATGCAGTCCCGATACCCTTGAACTTTACCGACTCTATCTTACATTGCCAAAGTACGATATACGCTGAGACGTAATAAGTTTTGACGAATTTTCATCATTTTTTAAAATTCTTTTCACATTCAGTTCGTAGATGACATCTGTATCGTTCGTATTAATATTATCCTGAGTTTGTACAATTACCTGCTATGAGTTAAATAAGATTAAACACGACCGAGAATGCATATTGCATTTTGTGGTACAGCGCAAGGAAGAAAGTGTCCCGGTGTAATCGACTTAAGTAGTGTAAATGCAATTTCGTAGGACGTTCTTAAGAAATTCTTATAAAAACGTTATCGCGAGGGGAAAAAAAAGAAAAAAAATGTACAGTAGACATTCTGAATAAATTTCAACGCTTCTCGCCATATCCTTACTTTTATGCTGGCTTGTTATTGCATTAGAAAATAAGGGGTGGTGCGGTAGAGAAGGAATAAAGTCCAATACACTTCCATATAGCTCTTGCCAAGGAATATTATTTATCAGCGAAATGTTTTCATACCCATAAAGTCATTTCGTTTCGAAATTTCATTCCAATGTCGTAACAAGACTGTCGGTCGTTATTAAAAATTCATATTTACATTCTACGTGTAAGTAGGTAAAAAAATAAGCTGAAAAATCCCAACTTCATGTCAAAGAATTAAGATAATATTTTAATGCTCTTCGAAACACGCGTTAAACGGGTATTGAAATTTTTTTTTTCAATAGAAATGACTGTCACGTCTCAACCCTTTGGCGTTATACTCCCTACATCTTTCATTTCATTTTATTTGCGTCTTTCGACCTTAGTTTCAAACGTTGTGTAGAATATGTATTTTCATTAGCATGAATAACAACAGTTTTCACATCAGTGCATTTTATTTTACGCTCCTGTTATTATCCTGCACAAGGTTATTTCGGTCGGCTGACTAAGAGTTAAATTTCCAAACACGATTTCGTATCGATCAGGCAATACATATTTATATGCATTGCAATTGGCTCATTTATATTATTCGATTACGTTATCATTGACAGATTATCCAATTTCATGTATACTGATAGTTTTGTACCAGTATCAAATAGTCCTTTTGAATAAAAAAGTTATCATTATATCCGTTCGATGTTCCAGCTACTGCAACAGCCAATTTGACAAAGTGATTTACCCGCAATTTGAGCTATCTGCATATATATATACATATATACACGTAACTTTTCGTAAGTTCGTCTCCCTTGCACTCATGAGATGTATAGAAAGTTCGATAAAACTTACAAAATATCATCTTCTCTGCTGGTTACATTGATTTTGCGATATTTCAAAATACACCGTACAAAGTATTTTCTTTGATAATATTAAATATTTAAATAACGTGACTACGTATGATATCCGTCATATGTCACTGTTATATTTTTTTAGCTACCTAAAATCTCCATTGCACATGTATACCTATATACAGGTAAGCATTCCTCCTATTCCTCAATTCGTCAAGCGGAAGATGCTAGAAACGTGAGGGCTTTTATGGATCGCGTAGGAGGAAGGGAATAATTTATTGCAACCGACTGTTATAGGGATTCCCATGTTAGGTAACAGGGAATAACCATATCCGCCATAAATTTTAATGGTCATCACCGTAACATATAAATTCTAGTGGACAATAGGTCAAGAGGACGATTGATAACAATGTATTGGGAGAAACGTTGACAAGGGAATAAAGGTAAAAAATATTAATAGGCGAACATTAACGATATTAATACAAACGTGTCACTAATTGATTTAACAATGTCCAGTGTGGATTCGCGAAAATCCTCGATAAAAACTGAAAAAATTGTTTTTTTAATATCAATAAGTATTGAGCCAAAATGATAACAAGTGCCCCCGTGTAAATTCGAAAAAAATCAGTTCCATGGAATTGATGGAAATATTTCTTGAAACGTAGTACGATCTTCGAACATTCATGTCAACTTCAGGAAATCGATTACGTCATTAGCAATCGATCGAAATATCACATAATCCGTAGATTTCGTTGAAATAACGTACACGACTGGCCCCTATACACCGAGCAAGGTTCCCGGAAGTGCCGTGACACAATCAATTAATTATCGCATTACAATATCGCGCGTGACGTAATTGTTCGTGAGGACTTTATACGAAATAGCGGGCAGATAAATATCGTTCAATTTCGCGAGTCAATCCGATTACGCAATCATCATTATAATTTTGATTGACAACGTCACGAAAAAAAGATTATCGCGTTTCATTGAATAATCGAAGGTTCTTATCAATGGTATAAAGTTAAATATGGGTAATTACACTAATGACATGTGAAATGAAGATCAGCAAGAACGAGACAGATTAAATCACTCTGACGTGTAATTCACTCTGACAGGGTATCAAATCTTGACTCCAGATTTGATACCCTGAAAGATAAAAGATTTTAGTTTTATGTAGATACGATAAGAAAATCTTCAACAGCCACAAAAAAACACTTATTCGAATTAAAATAATTTCTCGATATTACGCCATTCGAAATATTGCCTCTTATCGCGATCTTTTGATACCCGGCTAAAGCACAGGAAAAAGATTTTAAGGCTAATTTAATCATTACACGATATATGTATAACCCTTATACATAATTCCACCAATTTACAGTATACCCGAAATACAGTCAAATCTAAAAATGAATTTTACCCTTGAACAAAATTCATAGTCGTTAGTTGGAATTTAGTAGGTAAAAATGTCCGACTCATTGCCAACCCTAAGAATATCGATCTGCCCTTGATCGAATGACGTAGCGCTGAGGTCATCGTCCGTTGCGAACACGCGTTAAGGGAGCAGAAAATTTAATCGATTTCGAGAAACGTATGTATAAATGTGAATGTAATAGAAATTTGTCTTACACGTCGGCTAGAAAAATTTAATTTCGTTCGTTGCAAATTAATGCCAAAACAATTATCTGCCGTTGATGATATAACCAGAGTGACGTGTATACGGACCACGAGTGACGTGACAATGTCGTCACGAGGTTCTGAACCTCTAAGAAAATTGTCATGACGTCTAAATGACGCCAAAATATAGTGATAGGGAGCAGCTTGTATTAGATGGGATAGTCATTATTGTCAACAGCGTGCGCTGAACCCACGCACTCTCCTACGCATTCGCATACTTGATCGGCTATTTGTTTAGCACCGACGCCAAGCGTCGCGATGGTTAGTCCGACGACGTTCCCAACGTGACGTGACTCTCGTACTACAATACGAGCTTATAGTCCTTATCTCGATATATCTATATACGTATGTATATCCTACGCTGTGAGATGCGGTTTGCCGTATATGCTATAAAGTCATTCAACATCAGTAAAATTGGTATTTTGCCAAAAGATAATTTGGCGAATTTATTTTGCAGATTCCAATACCGATTACTCTTTATCTTGGACACCGTATCTAACATGTATGTTTGGGCTTGGCTTATCGATTTTATCAAACTGAGATTATCTCTCCTCCTCTTTTTTTTTTGACAATACAACTTTTTTTCACATTTTTCAGATTTTGCCATTCATGGATTATACGCGTGAGCGATCGACTTATGGAAATTTATGGTAAGCAAAATATTTCGGCAAGTTACGTTACTTCTTTTGTTTTATTGCCCAACGTCGCTTCTGACGGACAGACAATTTTAGACGTGTCAATGAAAAGATTGCAGGCTTCCAAATAGTTAGACTTATTCGATTATAATTTTATAAAGTCTACATTTAATTTCATTGTACCACCTTGAAATTCGATGTAGCGATCAATTTAACATTGATATATGTATATTCCGATTTAATCAGAGTTCCTATCGCTTGCCTACTGGCTCGTTCGTTTATATATACATATAGACTCCCAAGAGTATTCCGAAGATTAAGGTAGTTCCCTCATGTAAATTGGAGGAAAGCCCATCCGTTTCCTGTAACATTGTTTTTATCGAGATTCTTCGGATACTCCAAACAAAACATTTGCATACCCGTTTCCCCAATGAGCAATTTGTATTCCACCAGACTCTCCATTTTAACTCGGTAAGTTAGAATTACATTAAATTAATACGAATCGTAATTTATATCTCTATGACGTCATTAAATTTATCAACCACCGACAGTCTAGTTATTTAAGACATATATATATATACATACATAACAGTAGTATATGAGATCTGTCTTGTCACGTTATTTTCGTCGGTTGATATGAAAAGGTCTGTAATAAAAATCATCGAAAAGCGTCCGAAAGACGCGTTCGCGTAGAGACGAGATGAGAAAAAGTCACTATCACGAATTCGAAGTTAATTTCGAAAAAGGCGCCTTCAGAGGCGAAGCACTTTTTGAGGCAAGTGCCAGTTCTCTTGTTAGAAACGAGTGAAGGAATGTTCGGTTTCTTGCCGTTACGAATATTCTGCCGGTGTCATCCCTCTGCTCTGAGTAATTTCACCCAATGGAATTACACGAGCCCCACACGCCAGACATCGCTTGCATTATCCCGGCAACCTTGCTGAGAATTCCAGCGATTTGGCTCACTTCCAAATCTCTCCTACCTTATATACCTTGTATGTACATGCTGGTATCTACCCTACTCTAACCTACAGAGAATAATCTCTGTAGAAGAGAAAGAGTAACTCCCCAGTCTTGTCGCACTCTCTATAACGTATACAGCGTCTACACAGCCTATTAGATTATTGAAATGTTTAACATAAGAAAGCTTGCGTACATTATTTTTTTACCTAAACTATCGACAATTTTTTTCTTGATAAAATAAAAAATTCCTAGACAACTCACCCTTGACTTGACATTTCGAGAATTTTTGAAATTATTCAAAATCCTTTGCTTATCGCTTATCTTGAAAGGTTATCTAATTATATATATGTATATATGTATATTATAAAATTATACAGAACAAGATTCTTATGGGAGTAGATAGAAGCTCAGAAGAAACGTTTCTTTAATTCTTATCGTTAATCGTTATCGACAGTTTCGTCAATAAATTTTCTTCCTAATTTTAAATATATGCGCCCAGGAATCAATACCGCATGTATTCACATTATACACGAATGATAAGAAACGATTCACGGGATACCTTTCGGAAATATATTTCCTGATGGATACGTCCTTAACACAGTTGCAGCATCGATGCCAATGACAATAATGATAAACGAATGAAGGATAGAAAAACGAGAAACCATATATGAAATTACATACCTATACATAAAATTACACCTAAATCAAAGTGAATCTCGATTTAGAAAATTGATGCGTCGATTGCATTGTGGGTAATTCGCATAATGGAAATCCGCGTGACTGATGAAATTATTTAGAACTCTCGAATTAATTGAATTGCGTAAATGCAAATTAAATTGCTCTATAGATACCTATATCCTATCTTTACCACAGTAGACAGCTAGAAGGCGAGTGAAACTTTATTGAACTGTACAAATACGTCCCTACGTTTAATTATCAAGGACTATAGTTATCTAAAGATCATAATTTTTTAAGGCTGTATCCGCAAGTGCAATACGACGAAATGTAATTAATTATTTTATAAGAGCTGAAGCCGCGACTTACCACCTGCTAATTGAAACTGAATTAATCATCAATCAAATTCCCTTTGATATATAACGATTTTTAAATTGAAGTCCCCGCGTTTATTCGACTACCGAAGTAATCGAATCAAAGTTTAATTTAATTTTCAAATCGAAGCGAATCAATCCAACCACGCGGAGTCCCCTGTTCCTCCTGTGAGATCCTTGAATTAAGGGCAAGTGTTGGCAGTCCGTGCGTCACTGTATTTAATACATCACCCACGTTTTTACCCTGACCCATATCTGTTACGCAAAAACGGTTATTAGTCATGGAAAGTTAAAAAAATACATACGACTGTTCCGCAAACGTAACTCCGTTACGAACTGATTGTGTAGAAAAAAATCCGGCGACTAAAAATAATGGAATATTTACAAACATCCCTTAGCCCATTTGAATCGAAAAAAACGCGCGTAAAATTATTGACCATTATAATATACGTACACACCCCTGTGATATACGGACAAAATCTTTTCCACTTTCAAACTTCGAATTTTTTTCTCAAATTACGATTTAAACTGATCATCAATATTGTCTTCGACGAGTAAAAAAAAATTATTTCAGCCAATATATTCCCCTTATCGATAATTTCATTTGAACAAGAAAAAATAACTTCGCAGTTCTCCAATCTTACGTTAGGAAAAAAAACAACGTCTATCTTTCTTGGTGAACGCCATTGCACTTCATCACACAAAATATATATAATTCGCCAGTATATTAAAGATTGCTCAGAAAATGCTCCAAGACTCATTCCGTGCTACGGCGAAGTTCGTAGGGATTTACGGTACTTATCAGAGCGTCCGTATACCTACTATGAAAAGGTTAAGAAAAGGCTAGAAAGAGGGGTTGGTACAGTCAATAATAAATATATCGAAGTGGCTGCATCCATAGGTAGAAATAAGACTTCGTAGCAATTTGACGTAAGGTTTAGTCTTTGAGGGACGTATCGATTGACTTTCCCCATTAGCGCGGAGCAGCGTACCATCTCTATAGGTATTACCCAAGAAAATGGATTTTTAATTCCCACAAGACTCACCAAGGTTTTCGCATGGCAATCAGACACGACGTTTCAACAACGCGATAGAACGTTGCCCGCCATCAAGCAAAAAATAATTAATCAAGATATAATTGTGATTCTTAGGTAACAATAAGCTTGAGTGACCCAAAGCCAATTGGAAAAGTCAAAGATCGTCGTTGTGGTACCTTGTGACCGTAGGGCAGGTACTAAAGAAACGAATGTCGGTCACGGTCGTCAATACATTTTGCGTGAGTTGGGTCGAGCGCGTCCTGCTGTGGGAAATGTGAAAAAAAATTGCGTGCGACGTCAGAAACTCAATGTTACATATGGTCTCGCAGCGGGATAAATACATGAGATAGAAGTATAAGTGATATAATTCCTAATCGGCCGAGTCGTGTTGATATTTTCAATTACTTCTTTTTATTGAAAAAAAAAATTCATTTATCTCGATTATTTCGGAGCCAGGAAGTAAAGTGACTTCCGACTAGCTAAATATTCTACAAAAATGACTCAGCCCAGTGAATATTTATTGGAAGTTTAAAGATAAAAAAGAAATAAAAATTTACCCTCGCGAAAAACAATGCAAGAGAAAGTGATTGAGATAGGCGAATTGATAAGGAGGATGAATATAAAAGAGGCTGTATATCAATCCCCGAGTCAATTTCAAATAACAGCGGAAAACGAAACAGTCCTTTTAACGACTCTTTATTTCGACTTTTATCTGTAACAACCTTTGGGTTGTTATCATGACCCATTACGTCATTTTAGTAACGCGTTTACATGAATCTCTAGAAAATAATAAATTCCCTCAAGAACGAGTTGAAGCCCTTCTCGAAAGATTTTTTGAGCGTGGGTAGTTCAACAAAGGCCTTCAGACATTATCTTATGCGGCTTCTGATAAGAGAGGAAATAAAGTCAAAAGTATATCCTACCTCAATCATATCAATGTCAAGCACAGTGATTTATTTACGCGCCGTATGGTAATAATGAAATGTAATAAAGTGCCGATCAAAGAGTCCGTTTGAATTTCCTTCGAGAAATTCTTGGGCAAGATTTGTTTTTCTACATTTCTCTCGCCCCTACAAGACATTGAGAAATTTTACCCCTTTTCAGTTCACCATACCCTTGTTTAAGTTTTCTATTATTTTATACTATTAATATATTGCGCAATTGCATAGTATCGGGCTTTGCTATTATCCATGTATCCCCGAATCCCAAAGCCCTGACAGATTGCACAGGCAATTCCTCTGATCCCTTGTTTCAAGGTCTGACAAAATATAGGTCACGTTATTGGGGTCAATGGGCATCATCCTCGACCCCCATGTACAATGATGGTATCCATGGCAAGACCCCATACCTCGATACTCTGCAGGGGCTGACTTCTGACTTGTTATGATGGTCAGGAATTCTACTTTGGTAGGGGAGGACTTGGGAAATGGGCCGCTAATGGGTCACGGTTAACATTTCGCAAGTGCTTTCAGTCAAATTTCATACTGACAAGTATTCGAGAAATATCATGGAGAAAAACAATTAAATACATAACACTTATACGTGCATTTCTACGTACGCATGTTGTACGAATAGCATTTTATTGAAATTTCGTCATCCTACTAACGTACCCTTATTTCCAGTAACAGCAGACACGACACTGGGAGTCAAATTCTCACAATTTTTTTTAATCTCCTTGCCCAAACACGATCCAGATGGTGGAGATTCATGTCGATAACATGGAAAGGATAAATCGTCGTTATGGGACCAGCAAATGCTCTGAAGATTTCAAATATTTTTTTTTATTTACTGATATTATTTTCGTCCTGTCGAATATTAATGTCCGCCTGTCACTGCTGTACTCGTGTTTTACGTTTTATCGTTTAGTCAAAGATTTCGGTATCAGCCAAACGGGCGAACGAAAATTTTCCTCCAATTCAACGTGACTTATTGCATTAGCTTTGGAATTCAAATTTAAATCATGTACGAAACAATCACGCGACTAATTCTTTGCTCTCTTGTTCGCGAAAGACTGAAACAAGTATTTTATTGAAATATTTTCTTCAGAGCTATTGGCATTCCGTATGCTGCTTACGCTCCCATAAATTCTGACCTTACAATAAATTCCTTTCAGTTAAGGATACCTTTTTGTATTTGAATTTTATCTAGGGAAACTGAATATTGCCATAGTGCCTTATACTCTTTTTAGTAATCTATGCAAAATTTCGGTATTTATTACAAATAAAAATGATCCAATAAGAATTATTCACACGAAAAGTAACCACTTCGTCGTTAAGCATCCTTCTTGTACCTGATTACAAACTTTGTGTAGCTTTATGTAAAAAAAAACTTAACAATTCTTCATTATTCGTGATAAGTAGCTCGTGCAAAGAGGCATCGGAAAAAAGAAGATTCAAGGAAGTTGGCGGATCTTAAAGAAACAGTGAAGAAAAAAAAAGTGGAATATCGGGGAAGAGGGCGTGGCAGAGACAAGGTCAGGATACTGAAACGATTATGAGAAGAAAGTTCAATAATGGAGTAATATTTTATAGCAATTAATATAATTTAAGCCATTCTTAACCATTTCTTTCCCACTTCCCATCGCGCCAAAAAAGAAAGATCCTTTTTATCTCAAGCCACGTCGGAGCCGATATTCGGCACCTGCCAAACGGAGATGGCAGAAGGCACAAGTTTTTCAAATACGTCCAAAACAGTGAACTCAAATTGCACGTAATTTAGCATCAAGAAATTCTAGATCGCCTTAGCAGTTGCATTACGAAATTCCAATATTCACTTCAACTTTTTCGTAACACTACGAAAAACCGTGCTCGTAACGCTTGAAAAATTAATTCATTACCAAGTCTCGCGTCACAAAGTAACCCTCTATGTATATTACGAATCCCATTGTTGTATTATTTTATTCTAATTCCTCATAAAAATACATAGAAAACCCCACGCAATTAAAACGTCGTCAGCACGTTAAGTTTCTAATTAAGCAAAGTCGCATAACCATACAGTGATAACCTACCAACCATATATCAAGAAATTAACCCTGAAAAATTAGTAACAAGAATAATCGTTAGTACGCAGCAGAGATTTACGAGCGGACGACCGTTCCAACTGCTTCACAGATAGAAGAAGCGTAACGCGTCCAATGAAATATTTAAACCTGCTGCAGGCTACGTGCAGAGGCTTGGCCTATGGGATTACATGAAATATTTCACCACTCCCAACCTAACCTCAACCAAGTCCAACGTACGAGTCGCTACTCCCAGCAAGGATACTGCCATACGTGTCCTAAGTTAAATAATAATTGCATAAAGTATTCTCTTTGAGACTGGATGACGTCATCCATTAACGCTTGTACAGCTGCATCTTTCTTTTTCTACTAGCCAGTAGCCCTCGTCACACTTTCACCATAATAACATTAGCCGGGTGTAGCCAGCAGATTTTGATCCTTCTTCCCCCATTAAAACACTCGCTAGAGGCGCTGCCGTCGCACGGCCTTTGACGCTCCTACAATATTCATAGCAGTAATGGACCCGTGCCGCGCAAGAAGGGTTCATTATCTTTCGGTTTCTAACTAACGATGGGACAGTAACTCAATGATGCTCCCTCGTGTAACCCTCAGGTGATGATTACTTTAACGTTCACGCACTTAACCGCCGGTATTAGGCGGTGACATGCACGACGACCCCGTAATTTATAATCTTCGAGGTCAAGGTCGAAAAATTATTCACGGGACGTGAAAGATAACTCGCCGACAAACAAGGGTGGAGTTCCAAGGTGGTTCGGTTGAAGAATGAGGAAGTTTCGCGAAGACAGGTTTAAATTAAATAAACTTTGGGGTAAATATTAGGCTCTCGTGGTAACGGGCGAATTAGTTCGCTAAAGTTTTCGAGCTTGGTAAATGTTAAATCAAGAAAGTTCATGACCTGCGGATCATGTTAGTTTGGATCATTACTATAATTTTGGGATTGTTCGTTACGTCTTTTTGTTGCTTCTCTTTGTGAAGTACGTGAACACAGATAACAAAGGGATTGAACGGTGTTCGCGAGAACGTATCTGTTATTATCGTTATGGCGCTCCTGAAAGTCATTGTTCAAAGGGCTTTTCTTATCGGATTTACCTTCTCTCTTATGCGTTTCGCATTACTTGGATTTTGAACGGAACACGACTGATATACATATATATGTATGTATGAGACACGTTTCATTTACGCTCGTTTGGCCTCTTGTCACAAGCAGCATGAAGGGTCCTGGACCAGACATGAGGCCATATTCTCAATGATGGAAACTGAGAGACCTACGTATGTAATACGACTTGGTAGATGTGTGTACATATACATCATGGAATATCATCATGGAACTACCCGGAGGGTCAGGGACTCTCAAGAATATGTTTCTGTCAGTAGTGAAACACACTGCGATACTTCTCGAAAGTTTCCTCCTTGGTAATAGTGATTGTTCAGGACAGGTAGGTACCTACTCCAATGCTATGCAAACCGAGAACGTAAGATGACAAGATTCTTCTTGCGTCTCTAACAGAATTCTCCCAAAGCCAACTTGGACGATTCTAGAGTTTCGAATTAGGATGTCTACGCGACGAGCATTATTTAATCATAGCTTCATGAGACATATGATTTGGAACACGGGTGTGAAAGTTACTTCGAATAAGCAGCCTCGTGTTGACCGTTGCCTGTATCGCCGGTTGCCAGTACTTGGCGCAAGAGACTCAATTGAGTCTCTCGATAGGATGCTGAAAGGAAATTTATAAAAGTGACAATGGATTCAACTGAATTACTCAATTCTTTACTGAAGAACGCCGAAGCGAAATAAGCTCAAATTTAACCTAATTGACCATCGACTTTTGTAATATACTTTACTACCTAACCTTATTTTACCTTACCTTACTATACCGAGTAGCAAGATTAAAGAACAAGGGATAGGAGTAGCTCCTCTTCTGTGGCTTTGGACGGATTGCTCGGGAAATTGGACCTGAGATAGTTACTAGGAAAAGGATCAAGGACGATGCTTGGTCCACGGCCTGATGGTCGTTACGAATAAAGTATCTACCTGCCGAGTCAGCCAAGCAATTCCGGGTAAACATTTTATATACTGGGACTGATCACTGATTGATCGTGATCCACGTGAGAACTCGCACAGATACATGTCTGGTGAGACTATGAAGTGCTGACTTTTATTACGATGAATAACTTCAGCAGGGAGCAGATCCAAAACTAATCTGAGAATGAACTATCACGGCTCATTTCTAGATCATGCTAATTTTATTATACAAATTACTCTGCAGTCTTTTAGCTTCGATCAGCTGTTTTTCCTTTATCAGGCGCCTTAGAACAACGATCTAGCTCTTGGTAAGCAATTAATCAAGATGAGCACTGAACAGACGTAATCCTCTGGTTTGAAGGTCGCATTCGACAATTTAGGCTAATTCAAAAATAGCTCGCGTCCTCACGAACCAACAAAAAAGTCTCGACCAAGCCTATTGTCTTTTCGAAATTTGACTAATTCCCCCCACCCCGGTTTCTCACAATGCTGGCATTGTCCGTGCCTTCGTCTTTTCAATTTTTCTTTTTCCGTCCTCTTTCCTTCCACCCCTTCCTGCATTTCCATCGGAGTACATTCTCTGCCATTAGCGTAACTATTAACGCGAATGCCACACCGCGTTGGGAATGCTTTTACTTCAAGTGCAACGAATTAACATACGTACACGTGGATTTTATGCAGAGCTATTGACATTGCACGGATTTCCTAATATCACTATCGCAAATAACGTGGGGGTATACGAAAAACAAATTTTTCTCGTCCTTATCTACTTCCAAGTTTCATCACAAATGTGACACATTCTGTCTCGTACGTGAAAGCAATCGCTATCTCAGGATATACATAACAATAGTATACGTACCACACGCATACTATACGTCCCAATGGCAGTTACAGTCTAATATTGAGGTTGCAGACTTTGCGTATGATGCGGAGGTCAAGGTTATCTACATAGATTAGCTATATACATATATATATACCATTTATGCGCACGCGACTTGCGCGTTAGCGTACCGATGCATACTGATTCCTCAAAGGAGACGAAGTACTAATCTCAAAATGTGCACTATTACATGCAATAGGAAGCAGCACGATTAAAGTTTTTGGAGAATAACATCCAAAAAAATAATAATAATAATAATTCATAGAGCAAAGTCGCAAATAAGTGAAAAGCATCTTCAATCACCCAGAACGAAATTATAATAGGACATCCATAGATTTCCTAGTAAAGTCACTTCGTAACGAATAATATTGTCACTCGCGAAGAGATACGATCTGAAAAATACGAAACCAAAATTATACGAGATTCCGGAAGAGCGTTAAATCAAAAGAGTTTCAGGAGTGAAACTACGTTCGTAATTGGTACAGAGTTCGCGAATCTAAAATATTTTTCCGATTCCCGTAATCTCGCAAATGCGCGTAGCAATCCTGATTACAGTAAGAGGTCGGACAACTGTGAAACTGATAACTAATCTACTTATTTCCTTGTTTTAAGTACAATAATCGCTATGGAGATTGCTCAAAGAGCTATTTTGAAATCGCCTTTATCACTGGTATCAGTGCAATAGATATGAGATTCCGGCAAACACGACTCGTATTTTTGTACGTTGTAAACGAGAAGCTACGCAATACCCGTAGGGATAACGTAATTTAAAAAAAAACCCTGACCCACGTATTTCCTACGTATTTGCCTTTCGCTCGATATAGCTGCTGTATAATTGTACAGATGAACGTAAAAGTATATGCAGCTAAAGGATTCGACCGTAAGATCATCGGTTCTATTAAATTGCCAGTATGGCGGGCGATAATTGAAAGTCTGCAGAGTAACGAGTTCATTCTTCTTTTTCATGATTCGATGCTGAAATACTGTAACACCTAGTCGATTCTAAAGTCGCCTAACGATCGCTAATGGAAATTGATTTTCAATAACGTATAAATGAAACATCTCAAACGAGTTCATTAGTTAATACATTGAATTAGCCGTATCAATGGATCGAGCTGTTCGCATCGACGGTGAATCTTGGACCAGGAGCTTCTGCATTATTCGCAAACGAAATTTCATGTACCTACGGTACTTTAGACTGCCCTGCGTTAAGATGCTGCGCTATAATAATAATATCGATTAAAAGGTCAATTCGATAAATCAATAAATTAACGTGATTTTGAATGATATATAAGTGAGTTTACTTTGTGCTCGCTTCTTAGATATTCCAGCATCTCGATAAGAATTATTTTCGAGTTTACAAAAAATTTATTATCTGTCATTGTTTTTTTGCCTAAATCTACAACATCTCGTTACTCATTGTCCCCGGTGGAACAGCTGACCGAAGAAAGCACGGCGAGATTCCTACACAGCATACAAATATTGCATCTGACAATGTTGTATAATGGCAATTTCTCTATCGATATTGACATTCAGCTTACACGTTACCCACATCCGAGTCAAGCTTTCATCTGTTCTGCAAATGAGAGGGGCATATCGCGCGTATGTTTAATTAATCCTATTTCATTGGCTTATGCAAGGTCACGTATATTAGCAATTAGAGATACCAAATCCTCGGTATTAACTGTGATGCAATTGTGACGTTCGCGAATGAGAGAGAAACTTTTCTCTGCTGATACGAGAGAATTGCGATGATCGTCGGGAAACTTGAAAGAGATAAGGTTCCCTCAAAATTGCATCGAGAATATATATATAGATATGTGTGTGTATATATATGTATACGTTTGCCTAAGAGATACTTTGGGGATACTTGGGGAAAAATCAAGGGGCGTACACAATAGCAAGCTAATGTTTTTTTTGAATTACTACCTTGGGACATCACAGTATTTGAGTTCTGACCCAATCTAACAACTTTGGTGAGACAGTCCCGCTTTATGGTCCTCAAAACAGTCATTACGTTGGAAAATTTTGGAGGGCGGTTCGTAAAACAGCCACTGTCCTCAAAATAGGGAGCTCGTAAATGAAATTATCCCCAAAGTATCCCCTAGCAAAAAATATTCCTATATAGGTATGTATAACTATATATATATGTGTGTGTATATATAAATATGTAATTGTGCAATTCATGGAAAACGAAGACTGTTTTAGGTGCGGTGCTACTGATGCGAGTTTAAACGACAGGAAACTTCGTTTTAAGAATAAAATATTTAGGCAATAGAATGAGAGCCGTGGTGATGCTAGCTCTAAAGTAAAATTAAATTTACTTTCAGCAGCATTCAATGTCGCGCTGAAGATTCTTATCTTACGTTTTAAGTGTCAGAAACCTGCAATTAGCTACACAGTATTTGCAATCGAGTAATTCGCGTAATAGCGGAACAAATAAACTCACGCACAAATAAATTCTTTAAGAAAGAATGAAACAAAACTAATTAAGATATACAGATAAGAGAATATTGCACGATAGTACAAAACGTTCTCGTATGATATTTGCTTATTTTCGATTTTCCTCACATGCCGTTTAACGAGAATGCATACCTTACAATTCCAATCGAAATTTTAATCCTTTTCACTATAAAATTTATTTCACAATGAAAGAACTTGCCAGCAGAGACTAATTTAAATTTGATATACATAATTGCACAGATATACATACACGTGTATACATAAATCTGAAGTAAAGAATCTGCAAGTGATTTTAGCATAGAAATAGAAACCAAATCGATCCGTGTGCAATCAAATATTCACTACTGATACAGACTATCGTTTTGATTAGCTCGCGAATCATTTCATTCAAATGAAATAAAATGAATTGATGCGTTGACTATATATATAACATACTTAAGTGCATTTATATGTATATACATTGCATACGTCTGAAATTCAATTCGCAATACATACGACGCTAAAAAAAAAAGATTCGAAAAACGTAAAAAAATCATCCTATCCACCCTTATCTTGAAGCTATTGATTTCAATTCGATACAACGTTATTGAAATATGTCAATCATCGCGTCATTAAGCTGCATGTGTAGAAGAACTGAATGTCAATTAAATGTGTAGTGAATTCAAAGCGGGAAATTCAAATAATTCAATTGTAAATCCGCGTGTCAACACTTTCACTGTTAATTGTCTCATTTGGTGATTGCAACGGCGTGACTTCGAAAACGTTTTATACGTATGCAATGAAACCCAGAGCTCTGTTAATCCTGCTGAAGATTCCATTTGGAAATTTTCCAAGAGCTTCCACGATTTTCTAGACGCTAAGTAAGACGTACAGCATGAATTTTCAGCTTGTTATCTGGATAAACGCTTTGCAAATTGATATGTTAATAGCAGACTGTGAATTCTTGAAAACAGCTATAGTTATATTTTGACAAGATTATATATAGGCTTCTATCCTTAAGACTGTGATGCAAGTTACGATAAAAGATAAGCGTCACAAGTTCAATGTTACACGTACTAGAACGTCACTCTCTGCCAGGGAACCAGTCACTGTGTAATTATGGATGCCAATACCCTTCGGCCTAGATTAACATTACATGTGTTCCCTGAGCCGATACCTACTACCAGTAGCTAGTTTAACCAGAAGGCGATAATAACAATTTGAGCTGTAAATAGATCGATCGCTCATTTGAAAATGTTAGTTGAGGGTCTAACAATTTATTTGAGGGTCTGAGGTCACGGCATAGGTGACACGTACGTACGTATAACGATGGCAGGGAATTGTTTTTCGTGAGTTACCAACGAAATTTTTTATCGTGTCATTAAACTGCGAGGGTTATATAAATATTAATTTAGCGATGCTGCGAGGAACGCAGGGAAAATTAATGAACTATGCTACCTTTGTGGCTGTAAGGGTTGGTTTTCAATGTAGGGTGCGACTAGGTACTTTTGTTTGACAAGCGAAACAACGTGGAGGATAATTTTTACATGGGTTGAGATCACGACCTGTTTTCTTTTGTTTTTTAAACAATATTTTTTTTCAAAGATCTTTCTTTGCCGTGATCCACTATAAAAGGTACGTTTCTATGTCTTTCTTGTCTATTTCCGTTCCAGTACGTATAATGCGGACTCACATATTCTACTCGTTTCAGACATACTGGGGCACTCTTCTATCCATTATCCATTGACTCTCTTGACGAGAGTTATTGAAATTGGCTCTTTGAAACTTGATTATAATAAGCTTGATAAACGTTATGAAAAATTGTTAAGATTCTACGAGTTTCTAGCAAGTACTGAAATTCAGACTAAAAATAAAAAAGTCTCCTTTGATCAAGGAAAACAAGTATCAAAGTTCACACGATGATTTTTAAAATTCCTAAAAACTCGCTTTGAATGCATTAGTTTATCCTTTAAAGCCTTTTTAACAAATCCTTAAGATCCATTTTCACGCGAAGGAGACTGCATTTATTCACTAAACAGTATCATTCATAATTTTCATGTGATCTTTTTAATAAAAATTAAACGCCTTGTCAAGATATAATTCGTTAGATTAAAAATGTTCTTTTAGAACCGTATCGTTTGATGTTAATCCTTTTTCTCCATCACGTTTCACGGTACGTATGTAATACGACGATTATTCCGTTACAATATACACGCACGGAAGTAATACAGTTTCTTTTGAATAAAATATTTTCTCAAGCACGTGCGGAAATCCGATACTCCAAGTTACTGGAAGGTCACGTTGAGTACAACAGTGAAAGTACATTATTCGCGATTAGCCAGTACAGTAGACATGAATTCAACACCCTCGCCGACACAGGGAGTGGTTGTTCAAACTGACTATATTTAACAATTACTTAAGAGTGTCATCATCGAGAAAGCTTTAAAAAAAATTTGCATTGTCGACAAGTTTAAATCCCAACGATCAAATAAAAATTGTTCGACAAAATGCACTTTCTTTAACTCACAGGATGAACATTCTTGCATAACGGTTATCGCTTTATTTGTCAAGAATACAATGATAGAACCGTACACAACGAATAATATAAAAGAACAATTACAACTCACCGGTGTGGATAATACGCTAAAGCACTACTGCAATTTCAAGTCAGAATCAAGTCACATTCAGAGTCCACTCCTCGCGTAAAGTTCTCTAACCATCAACAAGGTTCCTCGAGTATTTCCCTTCAGTATCAATGGTATATATTTAGATTCTGTCACTTCACTTCAAACATCCCACTGTACTCGTATCTTGGGTATTTCATACATTGTACTGATTACACAACGTTTTTTAACGCGTTCTCGGGACTTGTAAATCGGCGCGAAGGGGGATGCGAAATACGTAGCGTGCTTCGGAACGCCACGTGTCAACTAAAGCCGCGTTCTCCTGACCCTTACTGGCATCACGACGCTCAGCCCCCTCTACACGAAGTCTTGTGCGAATTTGAATCCACGTGCTGCGCAATCGTACACGGTGAAGCGGGAAAAGCAAGCGCGACCGCGGATGCAACGCGATCGATCCGTCAGGATACTCCATAAGGGAGTGGAAGTGGAACATGGAACCTGGGAGATATGTATTGAAGCGAAAGAGAGAGAAAGAGACAGACAGACATATATATAAATATATATATATATATATATATATATAGAGAGAGAGAGAGAAAGAGAGAGAAAGAGAGAGAGAGACGGAGAGAGATAGACAAAGAGAGAAGGGCAGTGTTCGCTTTACTAGAAGTAAGAGGGTGAAGAGAAGCGAATCCAAGAGGGATAAAGCGAGACGGAGAGTAATCAAATGGACAAGCAGCAAAGAGATAGAGACAGAGATGGAGAGAAAGAGAGTCACATCGCCCGTATAAATTTTGGGAAGTTCACGGCTATCAAGGTCAAAGGTCTCCTGCGCGATAGCTCGTACTGGAAACGCAAACGAAGTTGAATTCTAAACCTCGGCCACTGCTGTCTGATCAAGTCACTGGCATTTCCACTTACGCGGACTCAGTCAGCTGTAATGCCCCAACGAAAGTTATGGGGCGTCCATTTGATGTTTGCAACAAAGAATTTCAAGCGGTACGTACAATCTCACAAACGTGGTATATTAATTCCGTCAGACTTTTAGTTCCATTAAATTCACGTTCCAATAGGAAGACGTCGGATCCCTATTAATTTTCCGAATAATCATATTTCCGTGTCGTTGTTTTACGGAAGATTTGTTCGACAACCTTAGTTTCTGGAATCGTTATTTTCTCGAAAAATCAGTTTCCCGCATATGGACAACTTTCTGAAGACTCGTGAAGTTAGTCATTCGAGAATGCGAATTTTCGAGAAAACTACGACTCGGGAAAACGATAGGAACCTGGGAGACATGATAAATATTTTTATGTTTCGCGTACGTAGCGGAGTACCGCTAGTTCTCTCTGGATCCAATACGTCTTTGTCCAATGCGAATTAATACACGACCGGGGGATGCTGCGACCTCGAGAAAGAAGAAAAACGTGAAAAATTTCGAGTATTAAAGCTTTTTTCTGTTTTTCTTGTTTCTGTCTTTCTCTAATGTCTGAACTCACCTCTGTTGTTTTTTTTTAACACCCGCTCTTTCTTCCTCGAGTAACGACATTACGTTGACCTTGAACGAGTTTCTAGTCTCAGCGTCGACGTTCCAAGTAATCTCATCCTCGGGAACTACAGAATACGTTTTAGGAAGTGTATTAGGTGGCATTAGGTATAGGTCGATGGGAAACCCGCATATCATCTGACCGACTCGCCAAGGTTGCCAGCCTGAATTTAAGTTCGTATACCTGGTACTATCGGTCGATCTTGCAAACACGTAAATGGCCCAAAGGTGAATTTGCGAAATAATAAAAAGAAAATTATACACAAAATATTATACCAAAAGTGACTCCTAATACGACGAAACACTTGGATACATATCTTTAAGCATCTTTGCAACCCTTTTTAAATCCTTAAGATAAAATACGAAATTTATCTGTTACTCAACGCGTCAGATGATCCTCTCAAGTTTGCTTGTCATGATAAATGAACTCTCCTCCGCACAGTTTTATCCTGACGATGCAGACATTGACGTCAAGCACCCTCTTGTATGTAAACCGATATTCTGGTATTGAAGGGAACTACATGTTTTCGTCTAATATCATTTTTTTTCATAAAAATTCGATATGTTATCGGTAGCCATACTCGAGCTCTACAACCAACTATTTTTATAGTAAAGATATATATTATTTATGAAATTCTTTATCAAAGTGCATATCATATCCCTTTAGTATGGATTTTAGCAATTGTGATTAGCTCGTAGCGAATTTGATCATTTAATAGTAGTACTACGTAAATTGAACATTTGGCAGATATCAAATGCACTTTGACAAAAGCTTATATCCTTGGTTTACGAGAGCTTTTAAAATTAAAAAAAAATAATAGTATTTTAGATACTGATATTGAAGCTGTTGAACGATTTTGATGTTTTACGATAAATGTCAAGGTTTCTAAGCAATCAGGTTGTCTCGTATATCAGATGATATACGTTCGATTCCTTCCCACTGTACTTTTTATCATCCATGATGTTTATGTCCATCGATATCACTCGAGTGTCAGTGTGAAATTATGGGACGAGCGAAGGATGTGAAGTTTAATAACGTCCTGATGCTTTTGTATTTGGTCGTCAAGGATGAAATTTGTAAGTCATCAACCAATTTTGCCTTTTTTTTTTACATACATGATACTTGGAACATGAAAATTCTTCATTCGATTTGATAGCAAGCAAAAAATGAAGTTTGAAGTAGACGCTTTTTTTTTATTCATATCAGAATGAGTTGTTAAATTTCTCTTGCGATTCCGGGGACAGTTCTTTTATTAATATTTTACGCTGGCACACAGAGCTGTTATTTCAACGATACGTTAAATCACGATCACACACGCTACATGAATTCCTGCTTTTTTTTTCGGGGAAATATGAAAAATATGAATATTATTACGATCAAAGGAGCGAGTGAAAGTAAAGGGATCTACAGTATGATTATTAAATTAATTAAATTTTTTCCTGATATCACTCGATTCTCACGTTAAAAATTAATCTTTTTTATCTTCATCGTCATCCGAGACGTCTTCATCCACTGAATTATCCGAGATGTATTCATCAATTTCATTATCATTAGTGTCATTTTTATCTTTGTCCTGATGATTTGAATTTTCAGTTTTTCCTTTCTTTCCGTCATTACTGTTTGAGTTAGAATTTTTTTTCGAGTCGTTATCCTCGTCACCGCTATAAGTTTCGTAGTCGTCCGGTTCTTCAGGATCTTCTGTCCTCTTAGCAACTGGTACTTTTTTCGGTTTTGATGTAGCATCAGGCGACTTGGCTCGACTTCAATGAAATAAAATTATTTTTTTAACAAGAAAAAATTTAATTTCACACGCAATTTACGTATTTTACGTAAGACAAACTTTCACGTTAATACCTGTCCTCGTGGCTTTTTGAGCTTCTTCGACGTACTTTTCTTCTTCTTGAAGAGCGACTCCTCGTCCTCGAGCGCCGTCTCTTGCTACGTCTTCTGCGTCTTCTTCCTTCTTGGATTTCGCCTTTGGCTGAAGACTCCGAGTCGTGTTGGCTCTTTTGACACGATAGCGATCGTTCATTCGCACTCGCGCCACCTCTACGATCTTTGACGTTCGCCAGAGCCGAAGAAACTCGAAGTACACGGCAATTCGAATCCACGGGTATCAAACAGCCTGAGCGAATTCCAAAGGCTAAGGCGTCCCGTATATATTTATCCGTGAACTTACTGCCTTCCCGTTGCTTCCTGGAACGTTTCTTATCTATCGATGTGAAACGAGTTTAAGCTTTAGAAATATACATGGCTTAATAACTAAAAGCTTCAAAGGCATCGCTAAAATTTGTACGCACTATCCGCCAGATTCGTGACTCAATTGTTGAGCAAGATAGAGAAAAATTTTATGTTCTTTGGAATTTTTATGAATAATGAAAAATAACAATAAAATCTCTACACACATTTTACATAAATATACAACGTATTGGAAATAAATCCTATAGGATTAAAGTATCGAACTGAAACGAATTGTGGGTATTTTAAAGAGGGGCGCGTGAAGCTATTTAAAATTACCAGAAGCCATTCCGACTCGATCATCCGCACCGGAAGTGCTGCTTTGAGGGCTGACTTCGTCGAGAGAACCCTGGGAATTACTCGTGTCTGAAAAATCCAATAAGCCGGTAAAGAAGTCTGTACGTGATAACATCACGGTTTGCTTTTCCAAACAGTGGCATGTTAAATGTTACAATACATTTTGTATAGAATTAAATAAATCTCAGCGGCTTTGCCTTACCTAAGTACTTGTAGACGAGTTCGGTAATCTTGCTTGGACGAGGATCCTCAGATTTACGAGCAGATTCCTTCGGGTCCTCTTCATACTCCTCGTCGGTACCGTCTTGATTTTTCGATGCACGTTCCGATACTTTTTTGCTTTGGCTCATTTTTTTTTGATCGTTTCAAAGATTTTAAGATACTAGATTTATCACCTCGGCAAATTTATGAGTATATTTATAATTTTAAGGTGCGGATCGTGATGCGTAATTTTACCTAAGATTTTCCAGATCTATTTGACAAAAACAAGAGGTTTTACTGTTTTGAGTTTAACTGTTGGAACAGAAGCGCATCGAGGACGTGAAGTTTGTTGGATGATATCTCGAGATTCTATGCGAAAAGGTGATTGTAACTGCAGAGCTATAGGAATTGAAGCTGATCCAGCTGTCTGTGACAGGATAAACTATCCTCGTGGAAAGTTCCCTCTTGTTCTCGATATGAAAGAAATCTCAGACGTAAATAGGACTGGGTGTGAAAGAGATAATTTCCTATGACTTTACGTACTATATAATAACTATATAAAACAATGCAACAATTCTCAAAATAGGTATATGCTTATAAAAAGTCGACTGCATCAATAATTAATATTATTTAATAATAAAATTCAAGCTTTATTATATTTCTTTATTTTATTCAGTTTCATCAGTCATAGTTGCAGGTTCATCGTCGTCAGTTTATTTCTCTAATGGCATCGTCACGACACGTTTTTTTATCTGCTTTTCATATTTTTTCGTTTCCTGTAACAGACACGTATAATAACTTCAAATTATTTTGATATTTTTCGAAAAAATATATATATATCAGTTATACAATGGTGATTTGCTTCTTCTACTACGCTTGTTTCGTTCAATACAAGAAGCCGATCTGTTTGACGATCCAGTCGAAGTTTCCATACTCGACGCTTTATCTCTATTGTCCTTATCAATCTTCCCCGTCTTTTTTGTTACAACAGCCTCGCTCTCCCCGTTTTTACGCCGTCGATTAGACGCAAACCACGGTGAAATTCCACGACGAAGCGATTTCCGATCGAGACTGTTGCAATTTTCAGGCCCCCTTCGCAATTTCCTCCTTTTGCTTCTACTACTTTCGTCGTGCTTTCCACGCGTGGATTGAAAATTTGACAGAGCTATAATAGTAAAACATACAAGACTTACATAATTATCATCGCAATCGTAAATACAATAATTGTAAATTATCTAAAAATAGATCATGATATAAGTCTAATGAATACAATACTGAATCACATTTTTTCATTACCTGCTCCAAAGCTAGCTTTGATGTAATCGTTGGTAACTTTAATGAAAAAAGGCGGTTTATTTAACCTTGTTATCATATGCAATATCCAAGATAAACTTTTGGGTACAGTTGCCTCTTTATTCCTCGGTGAAATCTGGGTATCAATTGCCAGTGGCTTTGATGCCTTTTTAACGTTAATAATTCTTTGCAATCTTTTCTCGTATTTCTGTCCAGTTTGTAAAGCAGTGCCAGAATAATCATGAGGTATTCTCTTTTTGTAATGACGTGACTTCTGAGGTTGTTTATGCATCGGTTCATCGCTTTGTAAACCAGCAGAACCGATTCCGTAGCGGTTAGAATCGAATCTTCTTTCGGCATCGATAATCGCCATGTTACCCAAAAATCCATACACCACTTCAGCCACGTTAAGAAACTTCTTAGATTGTATACGGTGCAAGATATTTTTACGTTTTCGAAACCGAATCTTATCGCTGGATGAATTTCCTCTGCTATTACTATCCAGAGCAGAACAATGTGATTTTTTATAACGTGTCATTATCCGATATTCTTTTAAGGAATTTGACGTATATATTTTTTTTATTTTATAGTATATAAATTTTATGTCAGTGAAGAAGTCATGTTCAATTTCGCTTCTGTCTTGCTTCACAAAATCTAATAGCTAACGTTTTCTGAACTTTGCTACAATTAGGGCAGACATTTTTTTACATTTCATTTGACCTTCTTCTCACGAGAAAGACTATGACTTAGGTCTGCTCAGAGCTCGTTTAGATATTATCCTAACCTTGGTTTTCGGAGTTTTTGGTAAATTCATCAGTGTATTCTTTTTTTTTAAGAGTTTGTCACCTCCCGTTGACGACCCTTCGAATGACATGTGGAAAATCAAAAACTTTCAAACTACCTCTGTCATCCCTTTCCAAGAGAATAATAGTAGTAACGATGATTGATAGTATTATGATTGCGCCATTTGAACTTCCGTCCCTCTGGTTATAGAAAAACCCCAGACAAACTTGTCGTTGCTATTCCTGCTGGGGGGGGGGGGGGGGGGGGGGGGGGGGGGGGGGGGGGGGG
>JARPRH010000456.1:1240872-1258981 GCA_031763665.1 Calameuta haemorrhoidalis | reverse complement strand
ATCCTTGACGACCCAATACATCATACTTGGAACATGAAAACTCTTTATTCGATCGGATGAAAAATTGGTTGAAGCAAAAAATGAACTTTGAAGTAGACGTTTTTTTTTATTCATATCAGAATGAGTTGTTAAATTTCTTTCGCGATTCCGGGGACAGTTCTTTTATTAATATTTTACGCTGGCACACAGAGCCGTTCTTTCAACGATACATTAAATCACGATCGCACACGCTACATGAATACCTGTTTTTTTTTCGGGGAAATATTACAAATATGAATATTATCACGATCAAAGGACCGAGTGAAAGTAAAGGGATCAACAGTATGATAATTAAATTAATTAAATTTTTTTCCTGGTATCACTCAATCTTAACGTTAAAAATTAATCTTTTTTATCTTCATCGTCATCCGAGACGTCTTCATCCACTGAATTATCCGAGGTATATTCATCAATTTCATTATCATTAGTGTCATTCTTATCTTTGTCCTGATGACTTTAATTTGCAGTTTTTCCCTTCTTTCCGTCATTACTGTTTGAGTTTGAATTTTTTTTCGAGTCGTTATCCTCGTTACCGCTATAAGTTTCATAGTCGTCCGGATCTTCAGGATCTTCTGTCCTCTTAGCAACTGGTACTTTTTTCGGTTTTGATGCAGCATCAGGCGACTTGGCTCGACTTAAATGAAATAAAATAATTTTTTTAACAAGAAACAATTAAATTTCACACGCAATTAGTATTTTACGTAAGACAAAGTTTCACGTTATTACCCATCCTCGTGGCTTCTTGAGCTTCCTCGACGTACTTTTCTTCTTCTCGAAGAGCGACTCCTCGTCCTCGAGCGCCGTCTCTTGCTACGTCTTCTGCGTCTTCCTGCTTCCTGGATTACACCTTTGGCTGAAGACTGTGAATCGTGCTGGCTCTTTTGACACGATAGCGATCGTTCATTCGCACTCACGCCACCTCTACGATCTTTGACGTTCGCCAGAGCCGAAGAAACTCGAAGTACACGGCAATTCGAATCCACCGGTATCAAACAGCCTGAGCGAATTCCAAAGGCTAAGGCGTCCTGTATATATTTATCCGTGAACTTACTGCCTTCCCGTTGCTTCCTGGAACGTTTCTTATCTACCGATTTGAAACGAGTTTAAACTTTAGAAATGTGCATGGCTTAATAAGTAAAAACTTCAAAGGCATGGATAAGATTTTTACGCACTATCCGCCAGATACGTGATTCAATTGTTGAGGAAGATAGAGAAAATTTGTATGTTCTATTGAATTTTTATGAATAATAAAAAGTAACAATAAGATCCCTTTACACATTTTACATCAATATACAACATATTGGAAATAAATCCTATAGGAATAAAGTATCGAACTGAAACGAATTGTGGGTATTTTAAAAAGGGGCGCGTGAAGCTATTTAAAATTACCAGAAGCCATTCCAACTCGATCATCCGCACCGGAAGTGCTGCTTTGAGGGCTGACTTCGTCGAGAGAACCCTGGGAATTACTCGTGTCTAAAAAATCCAATAAGCCGGTAAAGAAGCCTGTACGTGATAACATCACGGGTTGCTTTTGCAAACGGTGGCATGTTAAATGTTAAAATACATTTTTTATGGGATTAAATAAATCTTAGCGGCTTTGCCTTACCTAAGTACTTGTAGACGAGATCGGTAATCTTGCTTGAACGAGGATCCTCAGATTTACGACCAGATTCCTTCGCGTCCTCTTCGTACTCCTCGTCGGTACAGTTTTGATTTTTCAATGCACGTTCCGTTACTTTTTTGCTTTGGCTCATTTTTTTTATTTGATCGTTTCAAAGATTTTAAGATACTAGATTTACCACTTCGGCAAATTTACGAGTATATTTATAATTTTAAGGTACGGATCGTGATGCGTGATTTTACCTAAGATTTTCCGGATCTATTTGACAAAAACAAGAATTTTTACTGTTTTGAGTTTAACTGTTGGAACAGAAGCGCATCGAGGACGTGAAGTTTGTTGGATGATATTTCGAGATTCTGTACGAATGATCTAGCTATCTATGACAGGATAAACTATCCTCGTGGAAAGTTCCCTCTTGTTCTCGATATGAAAGAAGTCTCAGATGTAAATAGGACTGGGTGCGAAAGAGAGAATTTCCTATGACTTTACGTACTATATAATAACTCTATATAAAACAATGCAATAATTCTCAAAATAGGTATATGCCTATACAAATTCTGCTGGATCAATAATTTATATTATTTAATAATAAAATTCAAGCGTTATTATATTTCTTTATTTTATTCAGTTTCATCAGTCATAGTTGCAAAATGATCGTCGTCAGTTAATTTCTCTAATGGCATCGTCACGACATGCTTTTTTAACTGCTTATCATATTTTTCCGTTTCCTGTAACAGACACGTATAATAACTTCAAATTATTTTGATATTTTTCTAAAATATATATATATATATATCAGTTATACAATGGTGATTTGCTTCTTCTACTACGCTTGTTTCGTTCAATACAGGAAGGCGATCTGTTTGACGATCCAGTCGGAGTTTCCATACTCGAAGCTTTATCTCGATTATCCTTATCAATCTTCCCCGTCTTTTTTGTTACAACAGCCTCGCTGTCCCCGCTTCTACGCCGTCGATTAGACGTAAACCACGGTGAAATTCCACGACGAAGCGATTTCCGATCGAGACTGTTGCAGTTTTCAGGCTCCTTTCGCAATTTCCTCCTTTGGCTTCTACTGGTTTCGTCGTCCTTTCCACGCGCGGATTGAAAATTTGACAGAGCTATAGTACAGTAACATGTACGAAAATTACATAATTATCGTCGCAATCATAAATACAATAATTGTAAACTATCTAAAAATAGATGGTGGTATAAGTCTAATGAATACAATACTGAATCACATTTTATCGTTACCTGCTCCAAAGCTAGCTTTTATGTAATTGTTGGTAACTTGAATGAAAAAAGGTGGCTTATTTAACCTTGATATCATATGCGATATCCAAGATAAACTTTCAGGTACAGTTGCATCTTTATTCCTCGGTGAAATCTGGGTATCAATTGCCAGTGGCTTTGATGCTTTTTTAGCATTAATAATTCTTTGCAATCTTTTCTCGTATTTATGTCCAGTTTGTAAAGCAGTGCCAGAATAATTATGAGGTATTCTCTTTTTGTAATGACGTGACCTCTGAGGTTGTTTATGAATCGGTCCATCCTTTTGCAAACCAGAAGAACCGATTCCGCAGCGGTTATAATCGAATCTTCTTTCGGCATCGATAATGGCCATATTACCCAAAAATCCATACACCACTTCAGCCACGTTAAGAAACTTCTTAGATTGTATACGATGTAAGATATTTTTGCGTTTTCGAAACCGAATCTTATCGCAGGATGAATTTCCTCTGCTATGACTATCCAGAGCAGAACAATGTGATTTTCTATAACGTGTCATTATCCAATATTCTTTTAACGAATTTTACGTATATATTTTTTTTATTTTATATTATATAAATTTTATGTCAGTGAAGAAGTCATGTTCAATTTCGCTTCTGTCTTTCTTTGCAAAGTCTAATAGCTAACGTTTTCTGAACTTTTTTTTTACATTTCATTTGATCTTCTTCTCACGGAAAGACTATGACTTAGGTCTGCTCAGAGCTCGTTTAGATATTATCCTAACCTTGATTTTCGGAGTTTTTGGTAAATTCATCGGTGTATTTTTTTAAGGGTTTGTCACCTCCTATCGACGACCCTTCGAATGAAAAGTGGAAAATCAAAAACTTTCGAACTACCTCTGTCATCCCTTTCCAAGAGAATACTAGTAGTAACGATGATTGATAGTACTATGATTGCGCCATTTGAACTTCCCTCCCTCTGGTTATAGAAAAAAACCCAGACAAACTTGTCGCTGACATTACTGCTAGTTTCCCCCCTCTAAATCATCGAGCTAAGCTAAAAGAAAGCGAAGAAATTCCTAAAATATTGTTCGAAAATTTTTCTTGGTCTTTTTTTTTTATTGAAACGAGTAAATCTTCAATTTTGATACATTTCAGTTATCGAAACTCATAAAATATTTACTTTGATCTCGTTACTATACACATATCACTATTGTATTTTTCTTTGAATTATCACGAATCAATGTAAAAATTCTCAATTTGGTATCAACTAACTTTCCACGTCGCAATATTTTTTAACGGACGAAGCAGTGATAATGATGACAGAATGAAGACACTGCCTATAGAATATCTAATTCTGACACGCGTAGACATAGACGACAGAAGACAAGTGCTTTGACAATGGAAAAAAGGACAAAAGGTACTTCATCCCTATTCAAGCGTTCTTTATCTTTAAGAATATTTCCTTTAAGTAGCCCTTCGTAATTTCAGAGGACCCAAGAGACCCATCTCGTTCGATGAATATTGCGTTGTTTATAGAATAGTGAATCGCATTTAGCGTTAGGAGGCTTCTAGCTGACGTTACGGCGTCAATTGATGTTGGTCCATGGACGAGGGCTACTGGGGACATTATAGGTAGTATCAAGGTGAAAACCATCATAAGTTAACATACATAGAAGATAACGGAGAAATCTGTTCCTTGCCGATAGATCTTAAATTTCTCGAAGCACAATATTACACAAAAAGTTTCACGTGGTTCTCATAACAGCCATTCGAATGCTGTTATCCCTTCGCATCCTGAAAGAAATATCCTCTAAAGACGACCTACGGCAAAAGTTTATTTCGGTATGAAAATTCGCTTTCGCATAATCCGCAGGCTGTATCTATACTCTTCTCGATAATACAGTTATCCGACAATCTCTATAGTGCGTATATCTACATTTTATGTTCATCAAATAAATCTATATTATCGAATAGCATTCCGTAATTGCGAAGCACGTTGTCATGTTACTTTTGTGTCCACGTGATCACTTACGGCACGAGGAAATACACATGTAACCAACCAATTGGCGTATATGGATATTCTGTTTTCGGTGAGTCGGGTAGCTTTGCCTTATCACAAAGATCTCGAAGGATAAGAATTTCTTGGAATACGTACAAATGTAGCTGTTTTATTGTAAAATACAGCGTGGGTTAGTGCTTTGACAAATTAATAAACGACACCAAGCGCTTTGGTTGTCAAAGAATTCCATAGGTTCAAATAGTCAGTTTTAATATATAGGGTTTCCTTAATCACGTGGACGAACTCAACGTGGGTAAACTTTCAAGCCATTAACTAAAAACATTAATATTAAACAAAAGCATTCGTTTCGTTCTCACAGCAACCTATCGAGTGTTACGTATCACTGTACCTTTAGTGAACGGCAAAAAATTTCAAGTATTTCAATCATGTAAAAATCCAGACTGTTATCGATCCCGTTTGTACGTACATGATATTGGCTCCAGTTCTCAATCTACATTATCAGGTAATACAAATAGCGAAGATCTTAAGGTATTACAAGGCTGAAGTATCCTGTTGTTTGAAAATGCCGATCAACTACACAAGTGTAACTTGAACTTGCAAAAGGTTCGAATAGCAAACTCTGACCCAAATGATATGCTCGGTCAACCTTTTGTTAAGTTGACACCAGCGATATAGGGTGTCGGAATGAAATATTTAATTACACTATTAAGTGTCTCACATAATCGAAGGTTATTTTATTACAATACAATAATGTGATTTTTGTATCAGATACATCGCCCGTAACAGTAGAATTTTTCATATCAGGATACATATGGAATGCTGGTATATCTGATTAAACAAGTTTGGAGAAGTTCCTAGTTAATCACCATATAACTTGATTTACCGTGAATTTATATTTTTACATCTATCGACAGTACGTTAACTTCAATTTATCGTTATATCTCGTAGTTCAGCCGCGCGATGCACTTTTTTATAGTTTATTTCGGTTCACCATGAAAGCCCTCTGATTGACGGGGGCTTCTCGCAACTATTTTCTTTTTCACCCGCTTCTCAGTCGCCACGCGCTAACTACCCTGGAAGCAGAGATATCCTTATACACGGCGAAGAGTGAAATACAGGCTTCTACTTGATATATTTATAGACAGATTCGAGAGCCACGAGAAATTTAACCCTTAACTACACAGTTCGCACTTTAGGAACACACTTTATATGGTGAGGTCTTTGGACCTCATTCGGAGGAACTAGATTGTCAGATCATTAGTATGAGCAGCATAGCTCGAAAGTAAAGGGTTGAGGTAGTCAGCTCTTAGTTTAAAAAAATTTATCAGCTAGGTATCGAATACTTAATATATAATAAATTTTTTTAAATAAATAAAATCAGTAAGGTCGCTGAGACTGTACATGTATTGTTACGGGTTCAGTCGTTTTTTAAAGTTCATATTTCAACGTGAACGCGAAACACGTTCTTCTTAGCTCTTATGCATTTGACAGGTAATTTGTCACGCAATATATTACGGATACGTGCTGCTGGTGTTACTAGAAGTTACTAGAAGAATTTCTAGTATACCAGATTATAAGACTAAATATTTTTTTTAAGCATAAGAGGGAGTCTACGTTGACATATATCGATATCGTTTAGTAACTTTTATGACATCATTTTGATTTCGGAATGTGGACAAGGAACTTCAGATATGTTTCAGGGACTCTGGTAATCTCGACTTTATTACGTACATTCGACTCTATGCTTGTGACGCAATCATTTCGGGGCACGTGGATAATTCGACGTGTCTCGCAGTCTACGTCATAACAAAGGTAACACGTGTTTCCAATTGCAGGCGTGTCAGGCGTATGTTCCATATTATATGTCTATATTTTTCAAGCGAAAATCCCAGCAATTTCTGATTGCTGTGGAAGTTGATAGAGGTAAAAGCGTGGAACGGTAATGTCTTGTTTACTCAATATTTGATTCTATTCTTTTTTAATTGGATCGAATCATACAGTACGAATAAGGCGGAGTCGTATATATACATACATACATACATACATACACACATATATACATAGTATATAATAACAGTGTAATAACGTTGGACACAAATAGAAACGTAATGACAAGAGAGTGTCGTACAGCAGCCATGTCGTTAACCACTAATTGCAATTACAACACTCGGTTTGATAATAGGGCAAACGTTGGATATACGTTACTACGTGCCAACTTTTAGTTTGTCATTTGGTACTCGCACTATCGAATTTCGAATTTCGAATTTGTTATTTCGTATTTCTCGAAGTTCCCGGTTTGTTGAATTATATCTTAGATTTCCTCGTCACTTTGGTTCTTAAGGTGTAATTTCTTTTGAAGTTTCAGCTGATTTGAGGAGGCAGCCATAAGGAAAGGAAGGAAAGAAGGAAGTTTTGGGTGATGTGGAATATACACGAATAGGTATATTGTTATGGGATGTTACAGAATCGCTTGGTATCGAGATACATGCATCATTAGGATCATTCGTAAAAAAAATGTTTCTCCAAATTTTTTTCTCGACCAATTATGATATTATATGTAATACTTCATTAGTGACTACCTACACTATCTTGTGACTACCCACACGAGACTATTTCTTTCTGAATTCAGAAATACCAAGTAACTTGATATCACAGAGTCTCGCACCATATCAGAAAAGCTGTAGACATCAAATATTTTTAACTATAGAATGGCAATTGATCTTGTCAAAGTTCGGTCATGTATATTATCGGATACCAAGTTATTCGGATGGACGTGTGTGCGTCCAACCTACACTTTTCAAATAACGTTTATCAAGCAAATAGAAATTCGTCGCACAGCAGCTATTTAAATCTTTTGCTATTGATTTTCAGCAGCACTCCGCCAAGTCTCAAAGGTATAGGTAAATATAAAAAGTCATGCCAAAACAAGAGAAAAAAAATGCTTTCAACTTTGAAAGAAATTTCTCGAGCTTCAACGTTCTTTATTCAATAAGCAAATACTTGGTAGCAGGTCTTTTTTTTGTTTCTTTCACATTCGGCCTAGCCCCATATCTATCTTGACTCGCTCAACCTCCCGTATACAGTATTCGCAATTTCATTGACTCGAGAAGAAATCTTTTCAAAGCTCTGCTTTTTTTAGGCGATTTGTTTGCGTGGGATTCATATATGTCATTTTCCCGTAAGAAACGCATGATGCGTCTTGTGCTACTGAAGATCAGAGTTGAGACCGGGTCAAGCTCTTGGCTTTTTCAGGGAATGTAGGAAAAAAGAAAGTAAGCAGAACAGCTTAATTAAGTGATGGAAGGAAATTATCTTGTGGATACTGCCGCAATCAGTCACGTTTTTTACTGAAAGCTTTTATGACTTTTTGTACAATTTATAAATTCTGTCCTCATTATAAATATTCTTTGTAGGACAGAGACTAGTATGGTCCTCTTCCTGATCATCCTCGATTTCAAATAATCTTTCAATTGGTTAACGCTTTTAGCTGGCAGCTCTTGTAATTGCCAGACCCTAAATTATGCTCTTCGAGCCGGTGGGGTATCTGGCCATTTCGAATCGACTAAAAGCATAGTATTCTTAGGGCTGGGTTAATTTAATGGGAATTTTGCTCTGTGAAACATGAAAAAAGAGGAGATCGACCTTGCCTGTCTGTCAGGGGTGTCACTGCTGCCACCAGTCCTACGAGCACGCCTGAATTACGTGCGAAATTGCGCTGATGCTGCTGGATGTCATTCTTGGATTCCTAAAAGGTCTAGCATTATTGCATATCGCGTTGGACTATGTTGTAATGGGGGATTTTATTTATAACCAAAAGAATTAGAGTACAAAAATGGGATGTTCATTTTCTTATAAAATGAAATCTCGTTGAAATTGTTAAGAAATGAAATACATAACACGATTTTTTTAATACCAAAAAATATTACTTTTGCAAATACAGGTTGAATCTTACCCAAAGTATCATTAGGGTGCAATGAATAATATATATTAAGGAAATTCATCCCCACATCGAAATCAGTAAATAAGAAAGTATCCAGTAAATATATCAACTATTAGAAGATGTAAAACAGATTTTTCAGCCGTACACTGATCTCATATCCTGCCTGTAGTTTAGAGTCTGTATCAAAGTACCAAGTAAAAAATTCTAAATTCACTCAAAAAATGAACAGCACTGACATACCAGCGAACAGTGACATCCGTTAAAAACGAATTAGGTCCCAGAAACACTTTTGAGAAATAAGGTTCAATGTCTCCTGGGAAGGTAGTAGCAACATGGCAGCGGAATGCGGAAATTGACCAATCACGAAATCAAGTACACGTATCGGAAGCATACGTTGTTCCCACGCTAATAATAGCAGCTGATTTAGACCAGGGATAAAATATCAAAGAGAACCGGAACTTAGAATTGGAAAAAAAAATTTCATTTCGTTATGCCATATCAGTGTCGTATTGTTTTCTTAAAACGTACAAAAATCCATAAACCAGTAGTTTCTGCTACCGCATGTCTAAAAGCGTGCAGTGCATACATACACATTTACTCGTATGCTTCTCTCGCTTCACGTGTCATCCCATAATATTATTGCGCGTGCTGGAGTCTCGTGCTTGCACATTGGCGAGGTAAAGCTTTGTGCATAAAACAGTGCCGTAGCCGGCAACTGTCGGCTTTGAAATATCTGTAGAAATTGCATACGCAACATCTGGGTCGAACGTGCAATGATTATTGAAATATCTAACTGGCGTATGAGACAAATTTATATGATTTTTTATTACGTTCTAACACCCGGTATGCCTCGACTGTGCGTTACGTCTATGAAAGGCGGGCGGATTATTTTGAAACTTGTAAACTGAACTTGGCAAACTTGTAACACAATAGCTAATGAAGTACTAAACTTGGTATAATACAGGATTAGGAGCTATTGATTTATTTCCTAGCATGGAATAAAGTGCTCTTTCTATGCTGCTGTTTCCGCGGCAGGTTCACGAATACAAACACTTTATCATTTATCAGTTATGCATAGTGCGTGAAGTGGTTGATTGAGATAATCATTGATTAACAGTCAAGTGGATTTACGTGGTTCGACCCTGAAGCTGACTGTAATAGTATCATGGCTGTATAACAAAGCTCATTAGCGAAGCCACAGTTTCGTATTTATCAGTCTTGAAATTTAAACTGTACCGAAAGTTGGAATTAAATTATCCCAGTCGCGTTTATCGGAGTTTCCCGGATATTCGAAATGCGCATTGAAGTACGCGTACCCCATATCGACGAAAACGTAAGGTTGTAATTAACGAATAAATTTAATTATACGAATCGAAGCCTAAATTATTATTTTCTGTATAATACTTGAAACGCCTAAAGTATACTTATAATAATGAGTTTTATAACATTTTTTTGTAAATGCAAAAAAATTTTGGAATCTCCCATTGCCCATTAGCAATGAGGTATTGGACGAAAAAATTTTAGGACGAATAAAAAAATTGAATTTTGAAATAAGAAATAGTATAATCACGTAATCAAAATACCCGCGATCAGTATATACGTGGCTGATAGAAATTTCCATAACTAACCTTACCTTGGCATCCTGTACGTTTCTCATTATTAGTAATATAGGTCACACCCACCTATCCCAGTTCTATGCAAACTGGATCAATTGTTGTCTATTAAATCTACGCGATACAATCCTGGGATTAATTTAACGTAGAGACGTACCGGGTGTTACCTCATGAGAAGGATGTCGAATTACGTACCCTCTAACCCTTTCAAATTCAGATGTGGAAATTAAGGGCCATTTTCATTTAATCCAAGAATTAATGACTTTCCGTTTAACGAGAACGGATCTCGTTATTTGAATATTCTACGATATACGTAGTCGACGCTACTTTGCTACGCAGTTACTTAAAATATATACTTCACTTGATATACAAAATTTCGTTACTGTTGAATTTTCCGTTACATGATAAAGTTCAACAATGAACATAGCCCTGTGACACCTTCACCTATATTCAAGATATAACATCCGACGGAGATATGTTTCGCGTTAGAGTATACCGGGTATACTGAGGGACCAGATTTCAGAGCTTTCAAAGGCTTAGAAGCTTTTGGATTCCCTCAACGGTGACAATAACTCTGAAATCGTTAAGCCGCGTTTTATGATGACGACCGATACAGGAGTGCTTCGATAAAGCTATTAGATTGAAATGTCGGAAGCACGTTTTCCTAATAGTTACGGTTACAGTATGGACTGACATAAAGTTTAAGGTTAATCGATGACTTTTATGTTGGTTAACTCAAGATAACTGCATATATACGTATATGTATACATATGTGTACACACAAATATTATACGCACATTAATTTTTTCAATGATTCGAACGGAAATCAATGCTCCCAAATTAGCTAGTGGCCATAAGTAATGTCTTGAAAATAACTATTTCCTTAATTTTTTGTTCATATGTAAAATATATATTTAAAAAATATATAAAATTTTATTAAAATATATGTATACGTATAGTGTGTCGAAAGAAGTATTGTTTGAGAAAAATATATGCAGATTTATTATTGTGATGCAGTATTGAATATAATTGGCAACTGCACGGATTCTATTGACGGTATAAAATTCGTATGAAAGTACGAATACTGGCTATCGATATTGTAACGGCGCTGATATGTCGAGAAATAATCATAACAATAATCGCAACTACCGGCTGACAAGGAACATTGCGCACGACAACGTTTCGCAACGTTCACTTGTTTTTAAATAAAAAAAATTAACCTCAGAAATTTCCCGTATCTGTGCCACGATCTATGACGTGTTAAATGGATAAAAGATAATGTCGAAGAATCTGAAAGTTTTTGGAATCTTTCCAAATTCATCGCGGAAACGTGGTATTAGCTGCATGGAGACTTTGCAACGTGATAAAATTGCACTTGGCATCTTTCCATAAACCGGCAATCCGTTCCTGCTACGTCACTTACCAGGATCATGATATTTTTTTTGAAAATTCAGGTGCAAGGTAATGAAGCGCATATCCTGATATTATTCTTTATACAACCAATTACGATATTCAAGATCACATATTTTTCAAAATAAATATCTCTAGTGCCATGTACAATATCCCTAGTACATACAACTTTAAAGTACTATCCGTATGTAGTATCACGTATGTGAATTGCATAGTTTAAAAAATTTCAAATTTTTCCGTGGCGCTAGACTTCGTTCTGGTTTGTTTTTGTGATATAAATTTTTAACGAAAAGCCACACTATTCGGATATAGAAATTACAATTCGACGAAAGACGAGCATTCGACAAATGCATCGTTTCGTACGGAGACAACTAAGCCAAGAACTTCGTTTGGTGAATGTTCTTTTTCTTAAGCAATATACTTCGATTCGTATCCCCGCGATCCGACGTGCATTGTTACTGCAATGTCTTGGTTCATCGATAAACGTTTTATCATTCCACGTGGAAAACTTACGTGCAAGTAGGTACATTGCAGGGGAAGAAGAAAAAAAATGAGAAAAATGTAAAAGAAAGAATGCTACACGGTATGAATGATGCGGATAAGGTTTGGAATATATTAAGTGGATTTTCACCATGCCGGAAAATCGGTATTCACTTCTCTGCTATTGGTCCGAGTTTCACTCCGGACTGAAAAATTGCTTCCAGTTTCCTTTTCAAATGAGAGTTATCTCAGAAAATGGATTTGGATATGGATAACTTGACAGTTCTTATAAATTCTTGATCCTACCGTTCCAATTTCCAATTGCCGTCTTCTCTCGTGGCGCAGAGCTGCTGGTGTCCTACATTTCTCTGTTCAGACCCCCCCCCCCCCCCCCACATCCTTGTTATACTCCTGTTAGAAAATCATTTTTCCATTCAATAAATGCACTTTGAGATATATTAGCTATGTCCAAAATACTGTGTCCGTGTGAAATGATTATTTCTTGCCGATCATACACTTCTCGAAATAGTAAAGGGTGGCTGACAGAAAATAAACGGATTTAGACATCTTACCGGATTCTCGGTGTCACAAACGCTTATACCAGTAAATTCATGTACCAGTCAGTACTCCTTTGCACTAGAATATTAATTGGGAGCCGTTTCTATTATGAGACAAATTTTTTAAAGGCAATTACTTTGTACAATGAGTGTCAATAATGCCTTGGTGACGAGATACTAACCCAACGGTTTGCACTCAAAGACATCGTTGACGTTCACTTGTACGCGAAATTTCAAACAGAGATGAGTAGGAAGATGCGCAATGCTACAGCTTTAGACAGAGATGAATAGGGAGATGCGCAACAAAACGGTTTCAGGCGATACCAAAAACATGGCGCTAAATCGTAACGGCAAGACCAGAAGTAGGATTTTGTGATCCTCGCCTCTGTCGATAATGCATATCACGACGTAGCCGAGTTGACCGTGATCACGAACCTATAGCTTGACGGCCAGAGGACCATGGGAAAGTTTGCGTGGGAAAATAAAGATTTATGTTTTTATGCCTATATAAAGGGACCAAGCTGGGTCCGCCACACTCGTTCTCAGTAACCTGCAATGATAACCTCAACTTATTATAGGTCATAATTTTGGGCTTTTCAAGAGCTGTCGAACGCGCCTGGTCCCAATCAAATCGGACGACTCCTTCGAAAATGACACCCACAAAACTGGTCTGGTGGACTCGAATCTGTGGTGGACCTAGGTCTGATCTTCAAACGCAGCTGTTATAGTGTGTTCGTAAACCAATCATACTTAATACTTTTGAAATCGAACTAAGAGAAAATCAAATTTTACTTGTTATTTAGACATGCTTTGAAAAAGTAAAAAAATAATTGTGGAGCAATATGGAACAAATCGGGAGCAATTAATTCATCAAGAAAATCATATGGAAATCTGCTTGGTTATTTGGAATTTCAATAAAGACAAAAATTTTCTGTTTTAATGAATATTTATTAAACATTGCATAGTAGTAGCAGAGCAGTTATACAATTATCCGTGCTAACTTCCCGACGGTTTTAAAAATTGGTTATTAGGCTATAGTTCGACAATGCAGATCATAACAACAATTGATATGTGCATAACTGTGGCGCATCCGTTTACATTTATCGACTGCCGTGGTTTACTTGACCGACTGCCAGTTACCCAGAATCCAAGAAACGCACCTTGTACCAATTATATTTTCAATACATGAATTCTATTTTGTTACATAGCAGCTATATAAATGTAACATAAATATAAGAAACGTGTTTGACTATTAATTGATAATATCAGCGTTATCAGTTAACCACTGACTGCTTGCAGCACCACCGTAACCACTAGTCTCATTTCTATGGCGCTTTCCTCCGCGCAAGTTTGATCAATACTTCAACTTCAACCCTGTAGCAGTTTCACTACGGTTGCTATACCGAAAAACTAAATATTTCGAGTATTCAATAGCTTTTATATAAATGTTTACTATGTACAGTGATGACTTGTGTCCCGGATTTTGAAGGCCAGCGATTATGGAATTTTATCCATTATCCAGTGTATGCTTGAAGCTAATGAAATTTTGGTATATATTGTCAAAATGAATTAAATGAAATAAGAAAAATTATCCTTATACCATACACATTAAAGGTAAGACAATGTCATCGTGAATACAATGTTTTGCTGTATTTAAAATATACTGATTTTATTGAATTTAATATTTCAGACATAAATTTGAAAATAAGTATTTAAAGATGAAAAGACAAAACGTCAGAACGCTATCGTTGGTAGTGTGCACCTTTACTTATCTTTTAATCGGTGCTGCGGTATTTGACGCTTTGGAGTCGGATACAGAGAGAAGACGTTGGGAATTTCTTTCAGGTAATTTTATCATTAATTAAAGAATAGCAAAATTATAAAATGTGTATATAGCCAAAGAGATTATATTGTTACTGAGTATTAATAATTATTTTAGAGGTTCGACGTAATATGATGAGAAAATACAATATTACACCAGAGGATTACCGTATGGTAGAGATTGTCATAATTGAAAATAAGCCTCACAAAGCTGGTCCACAATGGAAATTTGCTGGTGCCTTTTATTTTGCTACTGTCGTACTGGCAATGATTGGTAAACAACAATACTATTATCAAACCAAAAATTCTTCACTGTACGAGTTTCACTAATTTAAAATTTTCAGGTTACGGCCATTCCACACCTGTGACAATAGGTGGTAAAGCATTTTGCATGGCATATGCCATGGTTGGAATTCCATTGGGTCTTGTCATGTTCCAAAGTATTGGCGAGCGTTTAAATAAATTTGCATCAGTGGTCATTAGACGTGCTAAGAGGTATTTAAAGTGTCAAAAGACAGAAGCCACCGAGATGAATCTCATGCTAGCGACAGGGATGCTGTCAAGCATAATAATCACAACAGGAGCTGCAGTTTTCTCAAGATACGAAGGCTGGAGTTATTTTGATAGCTTTTATTACTGTTTCGTTACGCTTACCACTATTGGTTTCGGTGATTATGTTGCTCTTCAGGTAAAATTGATTACCAATCAAACATATCATATCAAAACTTGTTATCAATGTTTGTCATTGTACAAGAATTCACACGTATTTTTCAGAACGACCAAGCTCTGTCAAACAAGCCTGGATACGTAGCACTGAGTTTAGTCTTCATCCTGTTCGGTCTAGCAGTAGTTGCAGCCAGCATAAATTTATTGGTACTTCGTTTCATGACTATGTAAGTCATAAACGTATGCAAATTTTTTCCACTTTTTACTTCATAATTATTAATACGAATTTTATATGTCTCCTTTAGGAATGCCGAAGACGTACGACGTGAGGATAACGAATTGCAACCAGCATCCCATCACGTTTTGACTCTTGACGGTGAAGTTGTAGCAGTGAACGGGAAACTCTTGGCTGGCCATGTTCCTATGATTCACGATACCGATGATTGCGTCAGCGTATGTTCCTGCACCTGCTTGGGTACTGGAACCACGGAACTCTTGGATTCTTCAGGATATCAGGGATACAGGCCACCATCGATCACGACTGGTCTTCGCGTGAAACGTGCATCCGTCTGATGGAAGGAGTTTCGTCGTCGCAGTTTACGACGTCGATTATCTAATGCAGATAGTCGCGAACTACTTGGCATCGATGTTTAAAATTCTGCAATATAAATTGGGTATTTTTACTTATTACTTTTTAAATCTTAGATTATAAAATCGAACCTGCAAATTTTCATGTGTCAAGCCTGTTAATGAATAACGATTTGAGTCTTAATAGTAGTTGGGAAGAACACTCAATATTATTATACTCAAATATTTTACAAGAGAATGAAGAAATAGTCGATTTTTCATGGCCTGATTAAAATTTTTCCGTATTGGTACTATTATACGCCTATTAAGTTATGAGAACTTATCTTACAAAAAAATCTTTCTGGATAACAATATATCTGGCTGAAATAAACGATATTAGAGGGTTCACTGAGGTGGATCGACTAGCCTTAGGTGCGTATGTGAAAATCAAAATAGTCAAATTGATTGATAACCAATAATGCTGTCTTAAGATTTCTGCTGGAACTGACAAATTTTGGAGTGAACGTTCTGAGTGTTCGCGAGTATATCTAATGGATTGCGTGATTTTAATGTCGCGCTAATCGTTCATAAATGTATACATGTATTCACAGGTAAACACAGAAAGACTGATTACGGAAATGTAATGAAAACAAATAGCTATTATTTTTCTAATATAAGATTACGTTTACTGCTAATTATACCAAGCGAGTGTATGTCGTTGCTGTATCCCGATAGGTCTTTACCACTGACAGCATAATAATAATGTTAATATATACGCACAAAGTGAAAAACTGAATAATGTACCCCATTATGTATTAGAAAGTAAAATGTAAATTTGACATTTTAATAGACAGTTTAGAATGCGTAAGAAAATTATTGAATATTGAATTTGCATTACTGCATTGAAAAAATCAGACAGCTCTCTGAGCGTACTAATGTTGCGTAACGTAGTTACGTATACATGAATCATACGAAAAATAGTAATGCTATATGTCATTGTACAAACCATATGTATTTTTTAATTTTAAGAACTTGTTAATAAAATTGTGTTGTATAATGGATAAATATTGTGTAGACAGACATGAGGTGCTGGCTTTCAATATTGTTCTACCTTGAGTTCCGAACAGTTCCGAGATAGTTCTCATTAGTTCTCAATCGTGGAATTATAGTTCCACACATTAAAAGCGCTGTATTTAGAACAAATTTTAATATTTTCGAAATTTGTAACTATTATTTTTACCATAGACGTGCTCATCCCCTGACGCGCGTTCGAGAGCAACTCTACCAATGATACAACAGCGCGTTCACAGGAATTTCCATTGTGTTATTAGCTGAGAGTTACAATTGACCAGTGAGATTATGCAATTGGTACATAGAATTTTTACGTAATTTCTAATCCCAGAATTCGTTCTGGTAGCTAAATCGAAATTTCGAGTAAAAATTAGAAATATAATTTCGGCTATCGCAGCGCCATCGGATAACAGGCGGATTGCGAAAGAACGGCAGGTACGTTACTTTAAGAGATTATGAAAGATTTATATGAAGTATGAAATTGGCAAGTTGGTCCCAGGCGAATACCATACTGCTTTTTGTTCAAAAATGAAATACACATATTAAAAAAGTTAGAAGATTAGTCACAATCCTGAGGCATACACGTTTTAATATGTACGATAAGAATTAAATTTTTATCTCTACGCACTGTAACCTCTACACAGGTATGCTTGTACAGGTATAAACGTTATTATTTTAATAAATTGTGTTGAAAGAATAAACATAAAATTACCTCATTCACGAAGTATTGAATCTTTCTTAAAAATATTATCCACTAATGTAGATATATGTATAGCTGGAAAAAAAGATTTTTCATGAATCGATATACATATACACACGCACCTACAAATTTATTTTCCTTCGTCCGGACAAGGGATATCAATTCCTAGAACAATCATCAAAATAAAAAATCAATTTTATACCGCGATTACCTAGGTTTCGGTGATTAATTGTCAGTTTCCGTCGAATTGTGAAAAATACAAACGTATTCTGGACTGTAATTACAGTGGGATGTGAAACCTTTTCTGATTGAAATGGTCATTACCAGGCTTCATTTGCCGTATAAAAACTCTGGAATTGTAGCATTCCG
>JARPRH010000456.1:1199450-1209607 GCA_031763665.1 Calameuta haemorrhoidalis | reverse complement strand
ATTTTACTATAAAACTCTGTACTCTTTATTTACTTCCTCTTTGCTGACGATATTGACTATCAATATATGCAATAGCACTCGCTGTCTATTCAATAACATTCCCGACGATTTAGCATTACATCACAATGACAATACTGAATTCAGTTGATTCAAAAAATTCATTAAAGATTTTATAATCATTCAGCTTGAAATCTAAGACTTTTTTTTAATCATTCTTACGTACTACTGTTATTATTTACTTTTCAAAAAATGGAAATTTTACAGAAAAATATTTTTTCATCATGCCATACTGATAACACTAAACTTTTTATTTTCACAAAGTAGTCAGCACTGTGCACGTATCTTATCTGAAAAAATAAGCTAATGCTATACTCTCTTAGACTCACTTCACAAATGTTCGATGTGTTATTGACATTCCTTAATGTTTCTTATTCTTTGCATACTAACGTTTATTGATCGTGCGTGTTTAATCTGTGGCGTTAATAACGTATGGTGGATGACGTCAACACTTCGGAGAATATAATTTAGGATACAATTGGCATACGTGACTGCATGATTCTGGGAAAATACGTGGATTTCGTATATCTCACCATTATTATTATTATTGTTGTTGTTATTAGCCTGGATGCATAACGGGAATGCATACGAGAAGTTCACACGTGATTTAACTTGATTGCTTGATATTCACGTGACTTCGAATACTGCAGATCTTTATAGATTCTTTTTGGAAGGCTTAACGTTATTTTATACTTTTATTTCAGGCATAAATTAAATGAGTTTTTTTCATCTGAGCAGTTTACGTATGCATGCGTAGAATGCTTATCTTCCTATAGCTCGCACGTGTTATACGTGGTCACGCTGTACTATGGAGTAACGGTTATTGCATCAAGACTAGCTGAGGAACGCGACTTAATTAATGTCATTGTACTAAACTACAAGTAAATTTTCTTAGAATAATATATTATTCTATTTATACTGTATGTAAGTTGTGATCTGATAAATATGTTACGTGTATTAGTGAGCTCGTTATGGATCGTGAATGCATAAATTGATACGTGCAACTTGATATTATGTTTTTTTTTACATTTATTTTAGTGGAACAGGAAATATTTTATAGTTTAAATCAAAAAATAAATTTATTCACCAGAATGCGTTGCTATGCAGAGCAAATTTAAACGATTGGCAGACCAATAGAATTTCATTAAAAAATATCAAATCAGGCTAATTAAATTCATTTTCGAGGTCATTCCGTTGTTGCGTGGCAAATTGATGCCATACGAAACTTTGGAGGAACCAGAGTCAATCACTCGACCGGATATCCGAAAACATTTTAATTTTAGTTTCTCATAGTACTCGTTCAATTGTTCCTGACAAACGTCAATGATTATGGTCACTGAGTCATGGCTAAGGTTAACTCTTTGAACCTTCTCAAGGTTAATTTCCAGTTGACATTAATGACACCATTTTCAACGGGGGAATTCCAAATTTACATTCTACCGTCGCCTGAGTAGATACTCTCCTTGTATACTTAAATGCATGACGGGTAATCTTTGCACAGGGGCATTTCAATTTGGTGCTATTATTATGATCATTGTCTCTGATCTGCACTGTGAGATGCAACACGATATATTTCAACAGTAAAATATTAAATTTGTGAAAAAAAAGTATAGTGTGTTTGAATTATTAAAAATTTCCCGTTCTAGAGTTCATACCTTATAACTCACGTAAATGAAAATAGGTGTTTTATGCTTGAACGTTATATACAGATTCTTGATATAATGGTAATCAATAGAGAATAATAATGAAGGTGAAATATTTTGGTGTGTCGTAAAATTTCTTATGGTCGTTCATGCAAATTTTATTTACTCAATAGTTTCTCAGATCCGATAACTACTCGCAGTTTTTGTTGTGAAATATCTAATGGCGCGTTCCGCAGGGGACAGAATGTAAGATTCCGTATTTTCAGGCTAGCAGTGAAATATAGGTATACTGGAATGCGTGCGCTGTATTCCTGCGGTAACCAGGGTTACCTCGCTATCACAAAATTATTTTAAAATTGATGTTTCTCATCTATCAGGCATCCCGCGACGGCTCACTTTTTTCGTGGCCTGCAGTAACGAATTAGCCCTGGAATTCGATATGGATGATCGTGTAACATTGCGAATGAACAATTTAGCATGTGCTAACTTCGAACGCTGTGTACCTTGACAATGGAATGTCATTCTCCATTGTTTATCCATTGTACATTGAGAATGATTTGCTGTAATTTCACACGTGTTGATGTAATTATTCATTTATGGAAATATGATATTAATCTATCGTTAAAACTGTATTATGTAATCGAATCGCTTGTTTAATGATTTTTTATTCAATTTTACATATTTTTATATTCGATAAAAAATTGCTTCAAAGATCAGGATGAAATTAATTTGTACTATACACAATTAGGGAAATTTATTTTTAAAATACGAACTGTACAATAATACAAGTATGACACAATTTTCTAATCATTTTACAGAACTCCGAAATGCATTACGGAACCTCGTTGACCTAACTTGACTATCTTTATTTCAAAAGATATGAACAAAGGAGCTATGTAGATAATCTATGGAAATGTTACTTGAATAAAAAAAAGAAATGAAATATTTCAATAAAAATTCTACCAGTCCAAGAATACGTAGAATCCCTAATGACACGCGACAAAAAGAAGACGAAGATACTGAAAACAAATTTAAAGATACTTAAAGGGCCAACGAGCTAGTTTCGCCTTCTGCCAATTTGTTTGTCCAATTAACAAACTTGGCCGAAACTCTCATAAGTATACAGAAATCCGCAAACTGAAACGCACTGTACCATGTACATGCAGAAAGTAGAGACATGGAATTCGCCGAGGACAGCGAAAAAAAAGGAAATAAAAATCCATACATAGGTATCCGTATACACATGAGCATATATATATATATATATATACCAATGTGCATTGCGTAAACGATGGAATTCTGGAGCCACGCATATAACGTGCTACACGTCCTTTCAATTCAAATACCCCGACTCCATGTCTTTATCTATACCAAAGTATTACTCGTTGTTTATGTTAATTTCAGTTTTTTCAATTTAATCTTTCTTCCTTACAAACTGGACCATTATTGGTATAGAGTATTATTGTAATAATAATGGCGACCGTCCAATTGACGATACGGTAGTCCAGTAGGCAACGGTGTGCTCTCGTCGGGACGGATTCGCATAATTCGCAAATTTATCTCACGTGGATCAATTTCGCGCTTGAAGAATTTCTGGAATCTTGAAGAAAGAGCCCACACGTTACCGTTGTCTCTTTCTACCCATCGTACCTCGGCGGTGAACTGTAACTCTTCAGGACTGTAGGCGATAATTCTGAAACGAAGAAAAGTCATCGTTAATACAGATCGAGATGATATGACAGGAGCAAAAGATATAGAAAACGGGAATAAATATTTATCCCTTTTTATCCTGCAGGATGTAAATAGGATCAACGAATCACGTTCGTGTGTTCATCTGGATGTTACGCATGGTTGGTTAATCCTACTTAAATTCTGCACGGTGGAAAATTGACACTTATATAAAGCCATTTATTTTGCATTAAACTTAACTAGTCTTGACAGATAATTAATTACTGATTATATTAAAATCATTGGGAAATTAGCATTGCACTTTAACAACGTGTTATCTTTAACGACCCTTAGCTGATATTTATATCCTGCAGTTATCATTAATTATCTTGTAGTTTGATATATAGATACAACGATACGTGCACTACATACTAGTTTATAATTTTGCATCTGAGATCCTTTTAATCTTTTTAGCATGACTTTACAGTCCAAAGTTTAAAGATACGTAACGGTGTCTTGATTATTATAGCAATTTTGTCATTTAGTTTCTGCGATTGACATTAAACTACTTGTATTAGATATCAGCCATTTTATGCTTTCACTTAACATGTCATTTATGTCTGATATATGGTATATATATATGAAGAATTTGTAACAAGTAATTTTACTATTATGTATATATACATATATATAATATTTTATATATTAAATAGTAAAATATTTATATACTTTAATTGAATTTTAGATATATCGTATATTCGTTGTTTCACCATTTCTGATTATTCTTACCTCTGGTTATTACTCTGCGGTTGCCAGGACGCTATCGCGGTTTCCGTAAGCGGTGCAAACAGAATAGTATCGTCTCGCGGATCGACCGAAAGCCCCACACCCTGGCTGGACTTCCGGCCGACTAAAGTCACCGGAAGCTGCTCTCCAAAAGGTGGTGGGCCTGCCTGAAGAGCGGAAGTGGGCACGCTGAAGAGTCGGTCGGTAGCCAGAGGTTGATAGTACAAGACTCCGAGTCTTGGTGAGAAAGCAAGACCAACGATACCATCAAACAGTTCGAAAGTATCGCCACCGATCTATTTAATAAATAATTATATTAATAACCTAGATTTTTTTTAAATTAATTAACTGATTAAATCTCTCACCTGGTATGTCGAATAGTCCGGGTTTGGCAACATAGATGCGTGACCTACTCTCCAGCTCTTGTCAGTGGCGCCATCGTAAACGACAATACCTAATTAATAGTAAAAATTAATTACAAGCTCATATTCAATCATTCATTCTTTCCCGGGTAATTACCGACCTGGTGAAGTAGTATCCGATATGTACACAAAGACATCATCACAGCTAGTCGCGGAGGTGTCGTCGATAATCAAATTAGTCATAAGACTATTGAGTCTGACAACCTAATAAATGATTAATAATGATAAAGCGTAAAAATTGTATATCAGGCAATCGTTAATAAAAATGATTTCTAAGTCAAAGCTAAAATACCTCTCGTGGAAAATTAATCTGTCGCACCAGCTGATCGGTTTGCAAATCGAAGATGAGTATCTTCGGTGGACAAGGTGTTTGGAAATCATCAATGGATGTCATGACTCCACTGTCAAGGACCCAAAGTCTATTGCAACGATCTGCCCTTATACGATAGACAGATATAAGACCTGAGCAGTTCAGATCGCCTCTACCAGCCGGGTGCCAGCCCCAGGACGGATACGCTTGCAATTGGGGACTACTTCCTAGTGGAACGTCACGTGGGATGTAACTCAAGGTTGCAGGTACACCTGCACGCAGTCTTGGTGTCGCTATGAAGATCCTATGCCAGGCAATCTCGAGGCCAGTTGGCACCACGTTCTCAGGTCGAAATTGCTCCAGATAAGCCGGATCATAGGGTAACGCAAAGTCCAAAAGAGGCCATTGAGCTATCGTCTCCAGAACCTCGGCTGATCTTATATTCGGAGACCATAAAGCCACCAGGACCAGGCTCAAGAATATTCTACAGAGATACATACAATACGCATTAGCATATTACATGCATATTTTTTTAGAAACTTGTTAGCCGTAGTGTGACTTATTGGCACTTATTGACTTGGAACAATAGCTGCTTGATAAGGAGTATTGGAATATACAATAAATGTAGTAACAAAAGTCTTGTGTATGGTATCTAATAATTATGCATTCTTGCAAGGTGTTACTACTTACTGATTACAGTAATTATGTGTGTATGGCTGTAGGTAGACTTTCTACAGTGATAAAACTCAAAATTAGTCTAAAAGTTTACCGGGAATCATAACTACTGACCGGAATACCAAATATGTAAAAGAGGAAGAAAAGAAGGTTTTGAAATCTGCTTCATCACGCATATATGGAAATAAGTACGTAAATCGGAGAATTTTCGGTTTCTAGATTTCCTAGGTGGTTAGAGTGATTTGAATTTTCTTACACTTGTTTCTCTGTTCTTGAATGCGTATACGAATGCAATGATCGAACAATGATGTTTTCTATCTGTGGCTATCAGCTATGTAACTGCACTTCAAATACAAATTGTATATATTGATTCAGCTAGCAATCGTATCGATATACTGCATACGGATCATGTAATAGTGTCTTTAAATAAAATAATGAATATTATTTTAATGACTTGATAAATTTATAATAATTATAAATATGAAATTATGTATGTGACAATGTAATTTGATCATCGTATGATTCAAAACCACTCATTGATCTTGGTCGTTCCATAAGAATATCATCGGTTAGTTTTATTGATCGGCATCCTTCGATCGATAAAATGAATACTCGACCGTCCATCAAAATTGATTAATGATCGTGGACCGTTTATATGTCAGATTCTAAGACCGATCCAGTAGAAAAAAAAACTAAAAGTCAAAGAATTTCACCTCGAGTTTGATACATTAAATCTTTTATTGATATGCTAAATCAAGAATTGGCGAACCTTGAAATACTTTATAAAATTTTTAGACAGCGTCCAAATGATTCCATTGAAAAGTCGACCTTAAGAAAGTTACGCATACCATGTACGTATGCTTGCGAAACACTCGATTAAACAAATAAATAGGTAAACTCACTTTCGTGCACACATAGGTACGACTTTTTTTTATAATTGAGGTCAGTCGCTTATCCATTTTTCGTCATACATACAATATACATATAATTCTTTAAAAATAACGACCCACCTCATTTCACTCTTCTTTTTTTTTATCGTCTTGAGTAAAACACAATGGGCCTCCCAAAACGATGTTCAAAAACTCACACACTATCCTGCCCGACCTAGTCACCCTGTATAGATAACTTTTAAGAACCCCCCTGTAACACCTTATAGACAGAACCTGTGCGTACTCCGACGTGTAGCAAGTCCCACTGAGGTCTGCGGGACCTGATCTAATTTCCCTCTGAGTAAAGCAGCGTCGGGGACTTAAGGTCCCCATAGACACATAAGAGATAGGAGACAGGAAAACCTTACCTGTTCTCAATTGGGCTCCGTTTCTGCTCGTATTTCTTGAATGTGTATCTACATACCGGGTTATTCACAACAAATGTACCAGTTGAAGTTAGGCGCGCGATTCAACAATTCCGTTAATCGAATCATTGTGATCTTATTAAATAAACGAAAGATAGTGAGGCTCATGATATTAATAATGTTAAACATTGACTTTCTTTTTTTGCATTATACCACACTGCTCCAATTGATGAAATTAGCTATTTGTGACCAACGAGCTGGTGCGTTTGCCGTGAAACACCCAGTATATATAAACTAAGCATATACGCCGGCACGAAATACAGTCAAGAATAGAACCCCATTACACAGATACAACCCCAGTCGTGCCTTTGCACGTAACCTGGATACACGCAGACTTCCAGAGTACCGGTGTCCCACGACATTAAAACGAAAGGACACACCCACTTCTTGATTGACTATCAAGGTACTTTTTATCTGCTACTATTTTTTTTCCTACGTCTTTCTCACTGTTTTTGTCGAAAGATAGATATCCTTGATTGTCGCGCGGAAAAGGTATCAGGAATGCCATACAGGATATTGACAATAATTGTTTGTAAAATATTGTTCGTTTTTTTTCTCGCCTTCCCGTCGCGAAATTTTTAATTAATTTCTATGGACCATCGTCTATGTTGCAATTACGAAGATAAGAGCGAACTGGATTATGCAGATGATTTTCTAACCAGAGAATTTTTAACACGCTCTAAGTCGATACTTGAATAACTCGATGGAAAGTGAATTATCGGGGGCCATAATAACCTTTCGAAAGGTCGGATTATTTCTTTAATAGCAAGGCCAATCTCTAACAAACCCATGTGGGCCGTTACCATGTAAGACAGTTAGAGAGCTTGAGATAGTGTCTCAAGATATTTGATCGCGGATCCAAAACCACATGAGTCGGAATTTCAAAACCAGTAGTGACTCGAGTCAACACTCGTGTCGACTTTGAGTCAAATCTCGAGTCAACTGGAATTGACTTAAGGTCACAGTGGGCCACTTCCTTGATACGTACAGTAGTGAGAAGAAGAAAGAGAAAAAAGTTAAAGACCCGGAGGTACAGCCTTGTCGCTTGGTGACTATTGACAATGAATAGACAGAGAAATTATTACATTCACATTTTACTTAATTTCAATCTATCTGACTACTGCAAATGCCATGCATACATACATAGCATATAGAGTCCGAGTGTACTCGATCAATTCTCTGGTAACTTGAACGTATCGTTAACTTCTTTATCGACCGTTCATGCTGGGGTTCACTTGTGAATAGAATTCATCGAGTCATTATGACATAATTGAGGAATGAAATCTCTGCTAATGGATCCAACGTGCTGGTGAAATATTTATCATTGTTTTCCGATACAATTAATTATTGGGACTAATGAGAACGTCATACACAGAGCACAGGGTCAACAAGTAGGAAGGACAATGACTTGACGGGATACAACGAAAAGTCATTATAGTTAAAGCTATAGTAAATATATGCACTGCTCTTGTAATTTTAGTTTTTGTTTATTCGACTAATTATTCGTGCTCGTTAACAATAATGTGTCTTGAAGTTAACGCTTTGTTTAGTATTAAGCGAAGGGAAACATTCAGTGATTCTTGCTTAAGTCACGGCGTATATCGCAAGAAATAATTCCATTCTTAATGCACATGTTTGTTAAATGACATATGTGTACATTATATACAATGTAGTATACATATTTATACCGGGCCTTTTAGCAACTGGCCCAACGATCTTGCTACTGCTGGTGAAACTTTGATCTCAATATTTTTTCCCAGCCTTTACATGCAAGATTGGTGGTACCAGGTAGGCACGCAAAAATCTTATTGAGAAATAAAAATTTGTCATTATTTATTTTATTATCAAATCTCTAATTATACGCAATATACAGAATACAGGGTATTTCAAAAATTTCAGTTTCTTAATACTCAGTGTACGTATAGAAAAAATTTTATCTTAGTATTCGTCGTTACATCAGGCAATTTTGCATTACATGGACTTTATCTATATATATTCAAGAGGCCAATTATTTCATTACGTAGTATGTGCCACTAGAGTTCCTTTCAAATGATAACGACCAGTATATAATGATACGTAACACAAACTACAATTAAGTCGTGTCAGTGTCCTTGGTAAGAGGTCCGCATCAAAAGTCCCCTGAAAAGGTTTAACTGGCTGTATAATAAATATATATATAGTCATTAGATAAAGAGAACCACGCCCAAATCGTATATACATAGTTCTCAAACCGACCGAATATATGAGTCGTTGAAGCCCAGAACTGATTGTGAATCGAGTCTATACGATGTTAGTAATATCGCGAAAGGGGTTTAAAAGGGCGCGTTCTACGACTAAATAAAAAATATTTTCATGGCTGCATAAGTCTGCACATGAATGAGTATTCTCTACTTGCTTCACGAATCCGCAGAATGGATGGCATTTCCATTTATTTTATCCGTCATCTAATTTTCAGGTGAAAGCGACCATGACATTTAGTAGAAACACAAGGATTTCGAATACGTGACTGGATTGTTGCATTACAATAGAATTTCTCGAATTTTCTATACTACACTAAATAAAAACTTTCTTTTTTTCTCTTTAAATAATCATTTTCAGTTTTGACTTTAAAGAACAAATTTTGATGTCTTCGTTAATTGGTCGCATTTTATTCGATCACAATGGCACATACCCCACCGTGTTTACAGTTGGATGCATACCTAGATGTGTAACAGCGTGCACTTTCGCAACGGTGCAGCGTTGCACCCGGGACAACGGCTCGAATTGCTTCCTGGAGCTCAAGCATATCCAACATGCCGAGCGACTCTTACTGGAAACGCTATTCCATTTTGCGTATGTGGATAAGGATGTGGGGGAGTGCAGTTCAATCACCCGATACCAATGGTATTCCTATGTGTGATTTAATGCAATTCTTATTGTAGTTCCACCTAAGTTAACTACAAATACAAATTGCGTAACGATTCTGTAGAGTGGCTGTACTCCGTGCATGTAGAATATTTATACATATGCATTTAGATAGACATACGTTTACACGTGCAGCATGTCCTGCTTGATTTTTTTAGTGAAATTTTCATACGCGTCGTCTGTGAGTTACGTAAAAAAAAAAATAAAAGAGAAAGGGATTGTAACTAGTCATTGACTACAACGACCACAAGGAAATCGACCCATTTGTAAGGAATGTGGAAGAAATAGTGTGGTCAAGGATACGATTTAAAAGTGAACAATAGAATCATTGTTAAAAG
>JARPRH010000456.1:1188456-1199350 GCA_031763665.1 Calameuta haemorrhoidalis | reverse complement strand
CATTTGTAAGGAATGTGGAAGAAATAGTGTGGTCAAGGATACGATTTAAAAGTGAACAATAGAATCATTGTTAAAAGAATTTATTTTTATCGATTATCGATCGTCGCAGGATCTTCCTCGGGAACGATCGCTCCAGTGTGCTATCATTTTTGATTTTGTCCTTTTTCTTTCATTCTCATCGATAATTTTCTTCTCACGTTCTTGACTAGCAGTGTTAGCTCGATAACCAATAATGCGCGTACATATATTGATAGTTCTGCATGTGCATCTCAACATTCTGTACATCCCTGCCTCCTGGTTCTGGGATTTCTCGAATAATATATTTTTGGCAATACTCTTTTGGGTTTCTTATTGCCAATTTTTACGGAGGGATAGCGGGGGGGGGGGGGTATTTACAGGAATAAAAAAAATGATTAAACAGTCGACGAAGAAGTTCCTCGGTCCCCCAGATCGATTCTCCGTGATGGTCCCCAAGAAAAATTATTCTTGGCACCGTGGAGCATCGGGTCCAATGATGTTCAGCGATTGATTAGCACCACAGCCAACGGTACCCTGAATGAAGTCTGGGAAGTTGGACTCCAAGACGCGCATCCTGCCTCTCTTGTAGTCAGGAACGACCTGGGTAGCAAGCTGGCATTCGGTACCCTGGTGAACAATCTGGAAGTACTCAGATTTGAAGCAGGTGGCGGCATCCCATCTGTAGACATCAGATTGTCCTTCGTATCTGAAGAAGATGGCGCTGCCATTGTCTGTTCCCAGGATAACCATCTTCTGGGGCTTGGCACCCAAATCGTGAACCTTGCCAGATGCAGAACCCTTCTGGAGGTATTCGCTACGGATGGAGAACATTCTGGTGCCGCTCAGGTAAGTGAAGATCAAGCAACTGCTGCCATCGGAGCGTCGGATCAAAGATAGGTAGAGGACATCCCGACGTGGTGCACCCAGGGTGACGGCCTTGGGGAGTACCACTCTGTAACCTCGTCCTGAAGTCACGTCGTATACAAGGATTGCTCTGGTAGCTGCGTCGCTCACGTAGACGAAGACACGACCGTCCGCGCTGTAGTCTGCTACGAGGTACTGCAGTCTTGATGCAGCACATACCAAACCACTGAGGTCGACGGTTTTAACGACCTAGTGCGCAGATAGATTAATCAGGATTAATAAAATGCACGTGCTATTTAATAATGATACATTCAGATATAACAAGGTGATGTATTTTACCTTGCCGGTCTTCACGTTAATCGCGACCACCTTGGGTGGGCATCTGCGGATTGGTTCCTCCAGACTGTTCACGACACCGGTGTCCAAGACCCACAGGATTTCCTGGGGATCCAAGAAGACATCAACTACGCTCTGGAGAGCACTGCAGGTACCTTCCTCTTGCTGGGACCAGCATGGGAAGGGTGTCATGGTCGATTGGCATCCCTTGTTCTTCAGAGATATTTTGGCAAGGGTTGCTGGGACTCCTGGCTTGTATCTGATTGGAAAAGAATAATTAATAATAATATTTTACTAATTGACTATTTATTAGGAAATAATACAGTACGAAGTATATATTCAGTTAAATACCTGGGTAATGCCACTATGGCATCATCCTTGTAGATGGCTGCCCTGGTCGCTATAACATTCTTCGATACGTAACGACCACTGGTCTTGAAGATGCTCTTCGTGGTGGCGCACGGCCATTCAAATGAACCGCCGGTCCATTGAATGGCTGACGTCCCAGCGACGCAGACGACGGCGACAACCGCCAGAAACCTGAACATTTTTATGTATCGAAAATACTACTAGCTGCTCTATACGTCAGTGCGCGTCACTTTTTGACTTTTTTTTTCCTTTTAGAAAATCCTTTTTGGCACTGCGGAAAATTTATTTCACGAGCCCGACACCGTTCAGTGATGCAGACTGAGCCTCCTCAGTGTTACGCCATTTATATACACTTTCGACGATATACGTATTGACACCAGCTAATTGTGAAATGTTTTCCAAAACAAAATTCATAACTCAAAAAGAAATACGCTCCGGAATTTCTTCGCGATTCTCTTAAGGTTGAACGAAGCATACAATACCTATACTTCGGGCCTTCGATAGAATCATTCAAATCATTAATCAATCGATGTATTCATTGTACAATGATTTATCGTAGTTCGGTATTGTGTATGTTATTCAAGTATTATAATCTTTTCTTCCTTCTTGCACTAAATTTTATTTTGCAAAATGATACAGGAAGGAAAGAATCTTTCTTTTGCGCAACGACACGCTACGTAGACTTCCTTTCCCTTGCGTTTCCTGTTTGCACGAAATGTTTTCGTACGACAGTAAAAACGTAACGTGATTCTGAATAATTGAGTTCCCGATAATATGATTATTGCGTAATTCTTATATTCAGCAGCCTGTTACTTTTTCTTCGGACCACCTCGATTTTTTCATATACACTAATAATATACATTCCAAAGAGATAAGAAAATAAAATAAATTCATTTATATCGTAATTAATTATTTTTCTTCGTATTTTACAGTAGCACCGAGCTAAAGCTTAATGATACACAGCTCGTGCGTGTTCCGGATTATTCGCGCAGTCGTTGCAAAAAAAAACGTCACCCTGTCGAGGACGTCACGCAAGACTTGAAAAGTCGTAGGCAGGCAGATACCCATGAAATATGTATAACGCGAAAAGTTATTGGGCCGAGCGATGTCGTAAAGAGACGCACAAGAAGAAGCAACAAAATGAGAAAAAGAAATAACAGCAACAACAAACAAATGCTGCGTTAAAACAATATGACGTGACGTCCCCACTCAGCTATATATATAATGGTCACGAAAGAAGTTCTCATGTACTTTGCTCGTTCGTTTCCAGTCACAATATACCGTGAGTTCAATTACAGACAATCATACATAAATTTATCTAATCGACTTTAATATTAAACCAAAATGACGCTGGACCGTCTCACCTCTGTTTTTCTCAAACAATAATCAATCTATGATAATTGTGAAACACTGAGACTTATCTTAATTAATAATTGTGATATCCGTTTTACAGTGCAGGATGATGGGGTTCCTGACGAGCGCTCTCTGCGCCGTCGCCTTGGCAACCGTCGCCAGTGCCGGTTCCTGCGACCGCCAACTACTCCCTGAACTTTCATACACGCTATCCGGACAAAATTTGATTTGGCCGTGCCAGAGCACAAGGAACATCTACGAGTCCAGCGGTCGTTACATACCAAGGAATGTCATTGCTACTAGGACCCAGATATACAAGGATCAGGGCATCGTAGCTATGCCAAGGTACAAGTCCGGAGTACCGTTCACCCTGGGTATCATGTCCCTGAAATCCAAGGGATGTGGTCCCGCTGCCCTGACTCCTTTCCCCTGCTGGTCACTCCAAGAGGAAGGCAACTGCAACGCCATCCAAAGCGCTGTCGACATCTTCCTTGACGTTCAGGACATCCTCTGGATATTGGATGCTGGTATCGTCAACACCCTTGAGCAACCCGTGCGACGTTGCCCACCTAAGGTTGTAGCCGTGAACGTCAAGACTGGCAAGGTATGTTGATTGTTTATACGATATTTTTATAATTTAATTTTACTCAGAAGTAAAAAAAATAATATTGTATATCGCTTACAGGTCGTCAAAGTCGTTGACCTCAGCAGCCTCGTCAGCTCAGCCTCCAGACTCCAGTATCTCGTTGTAGATTATGCCAATGATGGTCAAGTGTACCTGTACATATCGGATGCTGCTAACAGAGGCATTCTTGTTTATGACGTCACGTCCGGACGCGGATACCGTGTCGTTTTACCCAAAGCCGTCACTCTCGGCTGTCCACGTAGGGACGTCCTTTACATTGCTCTGGTCAGGAAGTCGTGCGGTGCCTCAGTCCTCTACTTCACTTACCTCAGCTCTAGCAGACTGTTCAGTATCAAGACTGTCAATCTCAGAAGGGGATCTGCCAGTGGTTCCGTTGTTGACGTTGGTCCTAAGCAGAACAAGATTGTTCTCTTGGGTACTGATAATGGTAGCGCCATCTTCTTCAGAAATAAGGGTGAGTTTACTTGGTTGTACTTAATAATTCAATATGTGTTTTTTATACCATCCCTTGGATGACTCATATTTTTCAAATCAGTCATAAAACATACGATACCTTGTAACAAGTTCACCTATCAAGAACTTTTAGGTTAGGCAATTTTCTTGAGACGTTTTATTAACGTTTTTTTTCTTTTTCAGGACAATCCGATATTTATATGTGGAATACCGATACTTCCTTCAAATCTGAGAACTTCCTGCTCGTTCAGAAGGGTAACGAGTGCCGCTTGGCCACCCAGGTACTTCCTGGTTACAAGAGACTGATGTGGGTAATCGAGAGCAACTTCCACGATTACATTCAGAACAAGATCAGCTGTGCCGGAGCATCAGTGTCCCTTCACCCCTTGGTGAAGTCCTGCGAGGATTAATTAGCACAGTTTAATCGAGAAACCGGCGAATTCCTAGGCTCTTATCAACTCTATCTTAATCGAAGTCCCTAGCAATCATGTTATAAATGCGTTTTGGAAGAAAAAGAAAGTCAAAAGGCAAAAAGAACAAAACTATAATCCTATTGAAACATCAATCAGCATTAGGGTTTTAATAGCCACAAAAATTTTAACTGCACCTGATATGATACCTGTATTGTTCAATTTTTGCTTACTTTTCTTTCCTAAATTTATTCTATTCAAAATTTCTTTACTTTATTATCAATCGTGTTATGCCGAATCGCGCTATTCTAGTCAAACGACAATTACACTTCGCCCGTTCGAATACTGTAATTTGTATTTTCGAAAATGCATCCCTCGTGGGAAACAGAATAACTGGACCCACTTTTACGAACACATATAAGTATACGTATTACATTTGTAAATGAGAGATAAATCTGAGATAGCGCGTTTCACGCGTTAGGAATTCCCGAAACTGTCGAAGATATGTTGCATGGAAAAGTAATATAAGTGAACACAGCAAGAGGAAAAGGGAAAGATAAACTTTCCCCTCACGGACAAGTATGACCAGTGTTCCCGATCGAAACCGGAAGAGAAAAGAAAATAGAAAAATTGTAAATTGTAGAAAAAGTAATTGGACATATGCGCATATCTGTGAGATGGCGCCACTGGGGTGCTGCAAAGTGTCTGCAAGCCCATCCAGTAATAAATGCGTGAATAAATGAATTGGTTATCGAAATTCAAGCAGTTTCTTTTACATACCTCTCTCGCGAGTCTTTCCGCTTAAACTTTTTCTATCCATTAAACCTTAATAATTCCAAACAGTTTTTCACAACGTTTCGGAACTGTCCGAAATTTCAAATTCATCGCATATTTACTCATTTATCTGTCTATTCAAATTAGCTATATAATACATTAACAATATAGATGTGTAGACTATATAAGCTGTCGGACTTTCACTTGATTCACTACTACTGATATTGCTCCAATTTCATGAATCTCCCACGCCAGCTGTTCGACAACGTCCTTGCGCAAACCGCAAGATATCAGATCCGTTAAACAGAGCTCAACAGTCTGACACTTCTGCCAATTTTGGGAAGTATACTGCAGCATTGTGGTAACAGTTTCTTTTTATCTTTTACTTTGACAAAACGAGGTTGTGATTTAATACCTCTTTCTTTCTCGAAATGCCCCAGAGACTGAGGTCACAGATAACATCCAGGTCAACGTCAGATACAAAAATGAAATAAAAAGTATTAAACATTTATTCAATACATTAAAATGCAATTACAGTGCGAATGGATTGTACTTGTAAACCTTAACTGTTCTAAATGGCAAACTGACATTACGCGATCGTCCAAGCTTTGAAAGGTTATGTTTCTTCGTACCATCTGGATAGCGAGAGTTTACTAGACCCCAAAGGTTCCTCTGGGAATCCATTACATAGTCGGTAATACAGGGTACGTCTTCTCGCTGTAGAAGAACAGCATGGTTCTCGGCCTGAAGAACAAAAGAATCGTATTGTAATATTCTGTTTCAAAATTAACCAATGATCATTACTAAAGAGTACTGTGTGCAGAATCATCGAGGGTTCGAAAAAAGTAAGTGTTTCTTAACACCACTGAGTTACAATTACTTTCAATAAATTTAATTACTTTCAAATTCTGCTTGCCATCCCAGCGTACGCTGGCTCGTTCCGTCACTATGAAATAATGTATACCGCCTTTATAATCAGCAAACAGACCCAACGATGATCCCAATTTGGTACCCAGCCAGGATACTGTAGTATTTTGACTGGCCAGCTGTGTAGGTAAAGTAGAACTCGTTTACATTGCCTAAATATTTTACAACGTCATTTTCCTGATGTACACAAATATACTGACATCTCCAAGAATAGCTGGAGGTCCTTCGTCCTCTCGCGACTCGTCCAGATTTACGCTGAACAAATCCTGAGATGGATATCCTGTCAAATATAGTAAAGAGGATTTTCTTGATATGGCCAAATCGGTACTGTATATTTTTGGTACATCACTACCACGGACAAGACGCAATCTCCACCATCTGCGTTGTCCTAAAATGAATCAAGGATTTATAACCCAATATTTCATTGATAAAATCAATTAATATTAGATAAACATTTTTACCCAGACTGTACACAATTATTGACTCGTCGTCAGGGTCTCCGATATACGCTCTCGAGCCCCAAGTACTTATTACAGGATCTACTACAAGACTCCGTAAATACTTGGTTGAAACTCCAGTGAATTCACATCTCGTTATCTAAGGGCAAATACGAATGAGAAATTAATTGAACGCGTTAGATGTGATGTATGTTTATCGTGAGTCCTGTGAAATTAAATGGCAGTAGCCACTTATATGCTATACGTAACAGTAAAGGAATTGGCTATTACATCATATCGCGTTAATCGCGTTCTTAGAGCTCGCGATATTAATTGCTCAATTTAACGCGCGCTCAAGTATACGCCTTTATAAACATCAATTTTGCCGCGAGTGCCAAAAGCTGAGTTTTGCGTCGTTGTGCAATAAATGGAAGTTGCACAAGTACGTTGAAAAGAGTTTCACGTGGCTCTAATAATGTAATATAGACATTAGAATATCAAGATAAGAAAATATTGCAAGAGGAAAGGAATATAGCAATTAAGTAATATTATAGTGTTTTAGTCATTTTTTAAAATTACCTCTTGATCATTTCTGCGCAAGTCGTAGATAATGACTTTTGCCGGACAGTCATTATCCTGTGGTGCATCCAGGACCCACAGTCGACCTCGAGGATCTGTATCGACGGCCACGACGCTTTGCAAATTTTGACAAGTTTTTCGAGCATCCTGAGAATCCGAATTTGGAAATGATGACAGTACCGTTGACGATAGTCCAAGTTGATAACTACCAACCTCTGGCCAGGGAGCTTCGATTAATGTCAATTTAGCATCTAGATTCTGCTGCCACCTTTTGAAAGTGTCGATCTTCAATCATTTTCTATGTATATAAATTTATCTGCCTCAGAAATCTTATTTAACCCTCAAACTCTAACTAGGGATATGAAACTCCTCAGACGTTTTTTTTTCATATGAGTACTGAAATCTAGGTAGGGTTCAATGGTTAATTACCTGGGTATAGCCAAGAAAGCTCTATTCCTCCACAATGCGAATCTCCATGCAAACGTGTCTTCTGGTAAATTCACAGAGGTGAAATTCCACGATATCACGTACGGCAGCAGCAATGAAAACCTTAAAATCAAACACAAAATCCACTTGGCAGCTGAAGAGTAACATACAACCATATTGGAGGACAGTTGACAGACTCAAAACTGGTTTGAGACAGCTATTAATTACGTGTGCTAATAACAAGTAACAGCTGAATCAGCAAAATTTTTCTATTAGAATATCACGTATGATTCCAAAGTGCAATCCTAAACGTTTTAACTACCCAGATTCTCGTACGCAAAAATAGACCATACGATGAAGACGGATTCGACATGTTTTTCAAATTGGAAAAATAATTTCTGCAGCCTATAATATAATGCAGCCTAAGTAATAATCCATTAGATAATAATAATGAAATAAAAACCTAATTTAAAATGTTTGCGTTTAGTGTTCATTTAGTTTCTCTAACAAGATATTCATGTAACACTATACGTCCTGTATCACGTATCACGTATGCGGTCTGTAACGTGTACAGTTTATTTAAAAAATTTTGATCTTCAGAATACGCTTCGTTCGAATAAATTAAAATAAACAATTTTGATTATTCCTACTTATATAAGTGGTAATAAAAAGGACGATTAATATTTATAAAAAAAAAGAGATGTGCATAAAACGCAAAACAAATATTTCCATCGCATAAAACTATTAACACGCAATAATATAATTGTGTACGTCAATATAATATTATAGCTGGATAAATGATATAGCAAGTGAGAGCTATGGTGTAATTCGATAATGGTCCTAATGATTGTATGGTACACTATATTATTATATAACATCCTTTTAGAAATTTAAGAATACATATAAAATGTTAGATATTTAAAATGGATGCGATTATCTCCTTTCGTTGTTCCTATTTCATTTTATCTTTAAGCCGCATTTGAATCAATAAAAATACTACTCTTTAAATGTCAAATTATAATTAAAACGTTGCATTAATTAGAAAGTGATTTTGTGATCTAGTAATTTCAGTGACGATTAATGTTCAAAAGGGTTTGATTATTGACATCCGGTTGCGGTAAATCATTAAGCATGCAATTAAATATCCACAGCTACGCACTGTGCGGTTTTAAAATTATTTTCATGTAAATATAGCAAGGAAGCAGCGACAGATGCATTAAAGTACAGATACTAATTGACTAGTTTCACATAGATTATTTATATTCAACGTGAGAATGTTATTCACTTCCTTTTTGTATGTATACGTTCTTTTTTAAATAGTACCATACTTTTGTATTTTATCGTATTTGTACGGCTTTGTATTTTTTGTTCATGGACACTGTAAACGCCATCTATAATATATAAAAGTTTATTTTTAACCATCTATCGATAATAAATAGATTTATTTCATTCACAGAAGATAATTAGAATAGAAATCTTGTCGAGAGTGGTTTAACGTATTCCTAAGTATCATGTGTAATACCTGTAGATCGAGTTACCGATTGAAATGCTAAGAATATGAATGCACCGAATGACCGTCGGGAAGTTAGCGTCAAAAGATAAAAATTCATGTTAAATTTCATGCCTAGTTTCATTCATGCCCAAAAAAAAGTGCTCCTTAAATGCTCCTTACGTTTTCCAAATGGCTTTTATGCTATTATTCAATGATTCAAAAAAAATTCATTAAGAGAGGATTAAGATGGGATTAACAAAGGATTAAGACAGGATCAAGATAAGATTAAGACAGGATTAAAACTGGAATAAGATTAAACCAGTTTAACTGAAACGGATTTGGAATTGAATAGACATAACTGTTTTAACTAAAAAGGTTGTAATTAAACCAGTTTAACACCGTCGCATGATTGGTTCTATTTTTCTAAATTCTACTCCTTAGAAACGTAACCATTGGAACGGACGTGTCGCAAGTGTGTTCGAAAATGAACCGAGGAAACGATGCTCGCAACACTCTCGGCTAATCTTCGAACGCACCTGTCATAGGTGTGTTCGGAAATGAATCATATTGCTACGTTTGCTATTGGTTCAAGAAAAAATCAAATTTTGAGAGCAGTTAATTTGTTAAGAAAATTATATGAAAATCTGCTTGATTATTTGGAAAAGCAATACAAAAATATTTTTCCGTTTAAATCAATATTGTTTAATCATTATATAATAGCACCAAAACAATTAGGAAAGCATAAAGAGCATTTGAGGAGAAATTTATTAGGCATGGAAAACATAAATATTTATCTTTTGAATGAATGGTTGAATAACCTGCGAGGCATAAAGCTAGGTAAGCAAGAGATTCCGCTCGTCCCCAATGTTACTTTATGAGCATACATTTGCTGACACACAAGGTGCATGAGATTTCTGCCAATCGAAAAAATATTTACATTTAAAAATTTGTACCTCAGTGGATAATTGTTTCTATACTTACTATCATTGATAATGTTTAACAATGTATTTCATTCTATAGTTTGCATGTTCAGCCAAGATGTCGCTACTGCCGAAAGTTATACCATAATGGCGGATCCGTCGTGGAATCGTGGAAGCCGAAAGAAAAGGCAAATGGCCGCCGTGGGGCTCGAAAGCGTTAACGGGTTCCTGGTAGTGTCTTTTCAGTGCGCGACTTTCGATTCGGTATGTAAGAGGAACGCGATAATCTCCTCGAGAAAGAGAAGTGAATTGGATTCGGGTGTGGCGTGATGTAAGGGCACGTGGGTTCGTGCCCTTGGTCCTTTGGTGTTGCCGTGGTAGGCGATGAGCCTCAAGAAGTGCACTACGGTGATGAAATCAGTGTCAGAAGGAGAGCTGGGCGTCGAAGAAGTTAAACCTTTGAAGGAAATTATAAGTACAGCGAAAACGACGATTACAGGGTCGACCAACTTCACTACGACTACGACGACAAGCATTCAGGATTGCCCTAAGCTTAAGCGTACCTTTACTTTACCTAAAAATCCTTTTCAAAGTGCTACAACGAGAATGTCACGTCGGCGTCCCAAGCATCGTGACTCCAAGGAGTCTACTAGAAATAATGCACAGCCTGTCGAACAGAACCTCAGTCAGGATACACAAGGGAACCAGGGTACTGGTAGATTGAATACAAATGGCTATCAAGACAGAACTGCTAATAAAAAAGTGTTTAGAAGACCATCCTGGAAGAAGTTTATCAATAAAATGGTACAGCATATGTCCAGCGTTGGAGTGCAAAATCATAAGACAGTCAGGGATGATCATCTGGGATCTAGTGCAAATGATATTAGAGT
>JARPRH010000456.1:1139055-1159237 GCA_031763665.1 Calameuta haemorrhoidalis | reverse complement strand
AATATCATACATTAAAAAGAATGAAATATCACCTGCACAAGATTTGTTCCAGGTATAAGATTCTTTATCTCTTTGATGAGAGCAACTTTTTGTCCTTCATCGTACTTTGTAAGCTTCACTGTAAAGGAAGTTTGAACTTGTTTTGGTACAGCTTCTTCTTCATCCTCCTATAAAATTAAAAAATGTATTTAATTCTTGTCATTTATAATATCAGTCATTTACTTGGATAAAGTTGAAACATTCTATATTTATATCTAACAAAACTTACTTCAGACTTAGCAGCTACTGCGAAACCTCCTACAGGCATGACAGGCGCATCGGGTAAATTAAGTCGCTTTTTTAACAAATTGCTAAGTTCTGCAACCTCAATGAGGTTCAGAGCAGTAATGTCTTTGGCAATTTTATCAATTTTTTCACTAACAGGCTTGTCCACACCTTCGGGAACAGGAATAGTCATTTGTTCTGCAGATGCAGCAGCAGTTACGGCTTCCGCCTGCTGAGAAATAACACTAGAAATAAAAAATAAATTTACTCAAAACCACGCGAAATAAAGGTTATGTAATGCCATAAGCCGGCTCCCTGGATTTTTTCTCCCGGAATATCATTCCACGACATGCAGCACCTTACCACTTGTGAATATGCCTCAGTTGAGGTAGACTCTGTCGTACCACGAGGCGAAGAGAATTCATGATTTCTCGTTATAAAACTTGAGACAAAATATTAGTGAAAGTTAGAAAACAGATAAATCTCAGAGATTATTAGGGAGATGCACAACGCTACGGTTCTAGGCGATACCAAAAACATGGCGCTAAATCGTAGCGGCGAGTTTAGGAGTAGGACTTGTGATCATCGTCTCCGTCGATAATGCGTATTCCGTGGTAGCCGAGTTGAACGTGATCACGAACGTATAACTTGGCGGTCAATCATGAATAGAGAACTATTTCCCTATGCTGATACTTGTGTTGGAGGTTGTTCTTTGGGATCAAAGGGCGCAGCCCAAAAATCGAAAAGTTTTGGAAATGTAAACCCTTAATTATTAATGGTTTAACAGTGCGATCTAGCCGGATTTTCCGGTCCTAACAAAAAATTGCTCTCCGTGAAAATGCAAATTAAAGTGAAAATTCCCCAAAATGTGGGGCAGCGACCCCTAATGGAATTTCTTGAAACTATGGCAAATGCTCAACAGCGCCATCTAGCTGGATTTTTCGGAAATAACAAAGGTTGTACCCCCCGGAAAGGCAATCCCGGTCGACAAGTGGATGAGTTAGATCCTTCCTTCCTTTCCTTGTGGCTGCCTCCACCAATGAGGAGATGTCCCAGAGGATGAGTTAGATCCGGGAAGTGCCGATTTGAAACATGGAGTATCACTATGAGATATTAGAGAGGAAGTTAATAACAAACACCAAGGTATCGTGTTGTACAGTTCATTTTAAATAATAATAATAATATCAAGACGTTCGTTGTTACAAATACAATAGGCGCAGGTATGTACAATTACACAATAATATCATTAACGCTATATACAACGGATTTTCGACTTAACCGTAAAGCTAATATAAAACTGTATAAAACAATAATCCCACTTGAAACAAAACACGTTCGAGGATTATTTAAACGTGTCGACGTTGATGTATAAGATTGCGCGCTCAGAGTATTCTGAGAGATATAGCCATTCGCTGAAAGCGCATTCCACGTTGCATGTAATACTTTGTCATAATTGACGTTGCGACTTGAAGAATACCAACTATAAAAACAGCGGCGGCGAACGTACAACGATTTCGTTCGTTTGTTATGATTATTATTCATATACCTACATAAAAAAGAAGCATTGCATCTCAACGCTTTCGTCGAGTGCGCCGTGCTCACGTGCCTAGGAACTCTTCCTGGAGAATATGCTTTTAAAGCCTCTTCCTCCGTTTTCTCTTTTCCTGTTAATCTTCTCGACTTTCGAAATTTCTTTTCTCCCATTTTTTCTTATAATCTTCTCTCCCGTCACATCAATAACCGCTAACCGTGTTCGAGGAAAAGGAAAAGATCAGGAGACAACGCATTTCTCGGCATCTTTTTGTGATTGAGAGGACGGTAATCGACGTCTGGCACAGGCCACGGCATCATTTGGCACATAAGATATTCGCACCCCGCCGTAGGCTCTTCTCGGAGGTAGCGCGTACGCCGTAGCTTCATCCGAACTGCTGGAACTGCTGCAGGTCGAGCAACAACTTTCCTCGTCGTCCGTTCTCACTCGGCTTCCCAGACCTAATGCAATAATCCGATATTAGGTTACATTGCATTGAGACGAAGCAGATGGAGTTCTAGGCGTTATCTAAATAGCTAATACGACTATATGTAGGTATGGCACGGTAGGTACGTTGGGTATTGGTTTGAATATAACGAGAGCACGTAAGAGTTCAGTACGGTACCACCACCTTGCGCGTACCTACCTACAGGCAGTCATATTGCATTGAAATCTATAGCACATTCGTTCAGAAAGCAGAGTATACTGACCCCAAGATGAAGTACTGGCCGCTTCTTCAGGTTGAAGACTCCTGGATCGTGGCACGCTCGTTCCTGATGGCGGAGTCGTCGTAGCAGATATTGGAACTGACGTAGAGACAATAGGATCATCACCCTGAAAGCGTACGCGTCTCGACGTGGGTGTCGGAGGGTCAGGGTGTCCGTTAGGATTCGATAAGGTTGCTGACGGTGGAGGCGGTGGTAATTCCGGCATACTCGACGCGTGTGTTGGTGTGCAACTTGGTGCACATCGCAAAGGCTCACGGTCACGTGCTTGCATCAGCCTTCCAAGCTCTGCGGGAGCTTCTTCTGGTAAAGAATTCCTCTCTTGGAGGAGTCTCTCAAGATTCCTCTCCAGGAGAACTCTGTCCAGACCACCAGGTCTCGAACCGCCGCTCGACAAGGCGTCCCCAGGAAAATCAGCACTCGATGTTCCCTGAGTGGGCGTTGTTGCTACCGAAGCCGAGCTTTGTTGCTTTCTGGGCATTCTCGGGGAGTTCCTTGGTGACCCCAAGGTGTGCCTTGATGCTGGAGGTGGTGGGGGACTTGACGAACCCTCACTGGGTGGTGCTTGTCTTCTACCGCCTCTGTATTATAAAATATTTATTAATAATCTTACATCGTTCAGAATTCTAAGAGTGTTCATGATCTTGTCTAATACCAACCTCGGAAATGTGGGCGGTAACGGTGGTGGACCTGCAGATGAATCACTCGGTGTCGTAGGAGGCTCTCCTTTGCTACATGCTATACTACAATAAATGGCTCCTCTTCTAGGTAGAAAGGGTCTTCCCAAAAGGGAAGTCCTACAGGTAGCACAACAGAAACAAGCTTCTGTAGCATGCCAATGTTGACCCTCGTGCGACATTTGACCTTGATCAACACCAATAGGTTCCCCACAGCTGTCACAGTACTCAGCAAAAGACGCGTCGAAGCAGTCAAGACAGTACGGCCTGCCTTCTCTCATAACGTATCTCTGACCACCAAGCTGCAAATACAAAATATATAAAACACGTATAATTTATCTGGAATATCATGAACTTTGTCATCGTCATAAACTGACAAATTAGTCAAAGGTTATGTACCTGTCGATCGCATTCAAGGCAGGCAAAGTGTTTCATGTGCCAAGCCCGACCTTCAGCCTCGGTGCACTCGTCAGCCAAAATGATCTCGTCGCAGGCGCAACATCTGGGTTTAAGTGTCTCCGCATGATGGCGTCCGCAATAGAGTCTACCGTCCCTCCAAAAGTAGATAAGATCCACCAAGAGTTGCCGGCACACGCAACAGATAAAGCAGGCAGGATGCCAAAGTGCAGACGAACCGGCCCTGCTGGCACCGACAGCCATTTCACCAGCTGCTACAGGTCGCCCGCACTCGCGACATCCTGACCCATGAGGACGCTCCAGCTGGCTAACGTGACCCCTGCCGAGGGCCTCGCGCTTACGCTGACCCGCGAACACCCTGAGCTCTCTCTTCTCTTCCTCACTAAGGCCACTGCAGTACCTGGCCTCATTGTCATGGGGCGGTAGCTGTTGAAGAAGCTGTTTAACTCGCTCCCGCTCGCCGGCGCTGCCCACATAGGGTATTTTGTCCTCGGGCAGGGAGCTGAAGTACAGGTGCACCTGGACATTCATTGGGGTTGAGTTAGGTAAGACAGCTGCAGGAAGTGCAGGTGTATATTAGGAGGAACGGCATAGCATATTCAAAGATGGTTCTACTAGTACCTGGTCGGGTCTTAGACCTGGTGGTACCCAGGTGTATTCCTCCAGGGCGCATCCGCTGTCGTCGTCGCTTTGCGAATGTCGCTGATGATGAAGCAGCGGATCTTGAAGAGCTGGGGGTGCCTGCACAGGACTTTTGAAGGGTTCGGGATGGGATCCGGGGCCCGGATTGCTTGGGAAGGCCATTGCCATAGCCATTGGTGAGGATGCCTGGCCCAATCCGAGCCCTGAGGATCCTCCGGCCTCCGAGGAGACACGCTGATGATCCTCACGAGGGCAACGGCAGCTTCTGCAAACCTTTCTGCAAACAAAAAATATCATTGAACTAGTTAGCTGGGAATGTTTCAGGTCCAATTAGTATCCCATGGTACTTCGTTAATGGCTATAAATCAAATTGCTCGTGATGCTCGTTTCTGTTCGATTATTATCTATACAGGGTGTGCTGCGTTATTCGGATATCCTGCGGAGGGTCAAATTCCTCATGGGCAACAAAGTGATAAATCAAAAACACAAATAAATCAACAAATTAAAGCTCATTAAATATCAGACAATTTTGTATTATTTCCAATGCCTCAACCCACTAGTAAATTCGATAAACTTAACACTAACCAGTGCATCCAAAATTATTTCTGATAAGCTTGTAATCCAATATATTAACTATGTAGTACGCTGTATTTGAGCTTTTTGAATATTAATAGATAAACAAACTCATTACATCTTAACTGATCTAAGACTAAAACTTGACTGACAAAATATTCATTATATCGTCTTCATCTCCCTGATTCTTGCCTTATATAATTAACCACGAATGTCAATAACAATATAGACCACCCTGTACACGACTATAGCGTTACTGTTCAGGAATATATCGACGATGTTAATATATCATACATTGAAAGTAGGTAGCGAACCGAAGGTGGAAGTACGGAGAATACAAAAAAGACATAAGGTAGAAGAGACATAAGCAAAATGAAGAAAGTTGATCTAACAAGTGGCATATAAGATTAAATTATAATACTCGATGAAGTCTTTAAGGAGTCCAATCGCGAGGGTAAGAAATCTTAAAGAGAGTAGGGGGTCCCTGCCACGATCTCATTAGGAGGCCCTAAGGCCCACTGTTATAAACTCGAAAATTAATAACCTCAATCAGGTGCACTCAAGGATTTTCGATGCTGCACCCCGGGTGGGTAACATGCGCTGCATGCGCTGCATCCAACGCACTCACCAATGACATGCGCGCTTACTAATCCCATACGCAGTGCGGTAGGCAGTGCGACGTAGTAAAATTACAATTCATTTTTCAACTGTTTACATTGAATTACGTGTCTCGTATATTTATAAACTGAAATTCCCGTTTGTCCTGTTACCGTCCGTTTCACGTTGCATACAAAAATCTGCAGTCCCCTTAATGTCTGGAGCCCCCATACCCAGGGATCAAGGTTCCGTCAAACTTACTCGACGCCATAGCTCGAGTGCAGAAGACTGTCCAGATTGTGCTCGGTGACGCGGATGCCGCCATCGGCACCCTGAAGAAATTCCATACATTTCTCCGTGGGACTGGCTCTGGGCGTCGAGAGGGCTGGAAGATCTCGAGCGTTGCCATCGTTTCTGTTCCTGAGGAAGGCATCCAGGTAGTGCTCGTCGTTATCGGGCAGGTCGTAAACGACAGCTGTCCAGTTGTCGGACTCGGCATCAACGCCTAACGTACTCCCCGCGTTGGGATTTTTCCTGGAGTAGAGTTTGCGCAGGTAGGCCTCCTGGTGACCCCTGGTGGCCCAGCAGCCACCCTGCCACCATCTTTTCGAACCGAACAGGCCCGTCTGTCTAGTTCTCGCTAGACTGGACATTATCGGCCGTCGTGTTTTTTCTCTATCTCTCTTTTTTTCTTCTTCTCTCGTGCTCTCGTGTTTCCTGTCACGAAATCATGTCCGACAATTCGCCGGACTATCGGTTATCGGTCGCTGATACGGAGGCGATGCTGATCCTCAGCTCATCGTGATGAAGGTACCGTGTGTAACCAGGAAGCCACGGCCTTACATACTCCGTATTATGTAGAACCAGTAGTAGAGTGAAGATTAACATATTAATACAGCTTGCATCTGGGGCCTTAAAGACAGCCACTCAGAGAGATAAGGAATCTAACCTGCGTTGGGCCCCGCCGAAGCGCTTATTAAAGATTATCTTTCACTGCCCTCTTGCTTCGTCTTCTCTTGGTCATTCTCTCTTCTCCTCATTCCCTTTGCCCCGTCGATTTTCTCATCTTCGTTTTGCTCCTCGCGTCTCTTCTATCTCGCGCAGATTTGTCGCTTCATCAATTTTCCTCACGATTACGTCGCTCGATCACACCGTGGAATATGCATAATTCGCAGATAAATACGCGTGCAAAGGCGTATCGATATTTCTCGAATAACCACAATCGATTTGCTTCGGCACCACAAACATTCAACGTGCAAATTACTCGGTCTGCAAATATTTTACGCAAGAGCATTAAGCTTGTCAAATTTCTGAAGTCTGATTTGAGAGGCCACGAAAAAACAGAGGAAAAAAACACTAAATCAATCGTTTAAAAAAATAGCACATGTCACAAACTGACAATCTTTTTCCACTTCTTGGTTAATAACGTAAATTCTGCAATTTTACAACAAACGTTACGGATAACACTTTGCGAAATTCACAGAACACTCGCGCACTCGCAGTGTTTCTCCAAGAAATCCAAAATTGCCGGGCGCGATAGGAATGTGCAAAAAAAATTGCGAAACGAGTAGGCGCGTATTTCTGGATACGGCGAGTACTCCAATCACACACAAACAGATATACGGGCGCGCACAACGCACGCGGCAAAAGAGATACACGTAAAGGTTGATGCACAGGGAGACACATGCGGAAAGTATGTAGAGTAATAATATATCGGGGATTGCCGAGGCTGCGCGGCGAGTACTGAGAGTCGAGCGTGTTGCTCTCAGAGTTTCTGCCCGTGGAAGAAGTGGGAAGAAAGAGAGAGAGACAGAGTGCAAGGGAGAGAAGTGGTGAACAGGAGAGAGAATACGGGAATGGGGACCAATGGGGCCTTGTTGGGGCCTTAGCGGGTTCCGCAGTGTGTTAGTGCGTGCGTGCGCAGTGAGAGAAGGTACTTCCAAGTGAGACACACTCACGCACCCTTCCACTCTCCTTCGCTTTACCCGATATATTTATATTCGTTTCTAATACGTGTGGCGTGTCGGGGCCCGACGCCTCTCCCTTGGGGCCCCAAACGCGTGTGCTACGCGCGCGTGTGCGATGCACACTCTACGTTTGTGTTGTGTGCCTGCTGCGGGGCCTCAAGGCACAGACGGACCGTTTCTGACTCTCTCCCTCTCGACTCCAACTTCTATTACGAGTCATCCATCGACTATGTCCTTTTTCCATTCATCCTGCGAAATATTTTCTAACCCTAACCTAACTCGATAAAGAATACAATATTGTCCTTTACCCTCGTGCGAGTATTTTTTTTTCAATCTCTTGTTCGAGATGTTAAGGCTTCCTCCGTTTACGACGTTAATGGGTACTGTAGATATTTACTATGGCTCCGGAATTTCCGTGGCCATCTTGCGAACGCTCGCGCAGGCCATGTTTTGTGCGAAGGAAAACTGGGCCGGAACGCCTTGCTCTGGGCCCAGAAGTAGTTTAGAGTGGCGGAGCGCGCACCTACTGCACACCATCGAGAGACAGATGTCACGCGATAGTTTCGAGAGCAGGGCCCTGCTTTACATCATTTCGTTATACATATATACATACACGCCTTTACCATTACGAGAATCCCGTCAAACTTACGCGTTCACACATGCGAGTCACTTCCCACGGAAGGTCATTAACGACTTCCCGGGGCCCGTTTTGTCGACGGAAAAGACGCCTCGCGGTGGGGACATCGCGTGTTCGCGGGTACTTTGAGAAAATTAAAGGCGTAAAGAATTTGCACAGGGCAAGATGAAGAAGAGAAGCGATCAAAGAAAAACATTAACAAACGTTAACGCTCGCAGACCATTTCACGAGAATTCTCCTTCGAGCGTCGTGACGTAAAATAAAAATTATATTTTTTTATCAATGGTAATGCAGATTAGGAAAAAATAAAATAAAACCGCTACCTGACTACCCAACGAAGGTAGTAAGAAAAAACGGAGCTTCCAGGAGATAAGAAGAAGAAAGAGAAAGATTTTAAAAATAAAAAAGAGAAAACGAGAGACAGGAAATCTTTCAATATTTGTAGAGTGGTAAGCGTGGCTCTTGAAGTGTCCTCGGACTCTTTTTCACGATTGCCGTCGTACGTTTTCTTCGAGTCCACCAACGCTCCTCTCGAACTCCCTGGTAGAGGAGGATGCTACCGCCTGCTGGTAGCTGCGTACTACACCACGTGCACGTATACGCTGAGGATACAACGTATTACGTACGTACACTAGAGACTCATGGGAATACTAAAGCCTTGGCAAACAGTCGATGCGAGACTTCTGCCTTTTGCAGATTGTTGACTTTAACTCGAACGCGCTTCGAGAGTCCACGCTTTGCGTTACGGAGAGTAAGAGAGCGAGCGAGAGTGGGAAGGAGAGCGAACCCTACCCTTTCGTGCCTATATACTCTGTCCTACGCCTCTTGTGGGTTAACTCCCCTCTCGATTATAAAGGTCAACGTTTGGTACCGGACATTGTTGACGTTCGGCGTTGCGTATAACCATTGGCCTTGCATAATAAAGTAGAAAAACGTGGAGTCGAATGAAAGTGGAAAGAAAAAAATATGTGGCCGAGATAAAAGGTTATGTTTTTTTTTAGCAAGAATAAATTTGGACGGAATTGGTCCCAAAAGTGTAAATTTTTAAAATACTCCCGAACAACATACTCCAGGAGCAACGAGTGGCGCGTCTTTATCGAGGGTCGATCAAAAATCTAGGTACGTACTGGTGAGATCAGAAGATCACTTGTATAAAAAGATGTAAAAGAAGAAGAAAAAAACGTAATAAAAAGAAAAACGACAAGATTCAGAAGGGAATTATGCAGATTGCAGGCTTGGGTCTGATGGGGCCTGATGGGACTGGGGGGACTACGTGATGGAGCCACGACGTGCCGGGCATATATCGGTACTACAGGGATACCGTACGTTATACGGAGACTAGAAGGATCGTCGTACAGAGGATATTTAATAAAGTGTCACGTAAACAATTGTAAATAGGATCGGTACTAATTTCTTGATGCATTCCTGTTCGGGCTCCGTAAAGATAAATCTACCAGTGTTCGATAAAAGAAAAAAAAAAAAAAGAAGAAGATATCTTTCCAGAGGACAGTTAATAAAGATAAAGATAAATAATACACGTAATGGACGATAAGGCCCATTCGATTGTCGGTTAAATGACGCTGTGGAAAACGAATAAAAGAAGACGAGAGGATAGAGGAAAAAAGGATTATATCGGTATGTATGTCCTGGTCGTCGGTACTTTTCTAGTACCCCCAACCGATTCCTGAGGCCCCCGGGGCACCGAAGGCCCCAAAGGCCTCTCCTCCCATTTACTCCCATAGCAAACGGACAGCCTACATACTTCTGTCCGGTGTGCAAGTCATTCCGTGTGAGGCCCCGCAGGAAACATAGAGGGGTGAGAGAAGCCGTTCTATACTTTTTCCTGCCCTCTCTCTGTATCTCCTGCACGTATATAATACCCACGTGAACCTTGGAGCGGGATCATTTCATCCCCACTTTGTACTCATCATCGTACCATTCCCATCATTCTGACATTGCTGATCCATATTTAATGACAGTCAATGTCCCCTCTCTCGTGATAGTTATCTAGTTACTTGGATGTATCAGGCTTAAGCGTTCATTCCGTACGTGCCCGGGAGGTCCTTGCAGTGTCGTAAGGCCCCAAATGAAATTCCGATGAAAATCTGTTGTTAATTGAAAATTGAAAATTGATCACAGAGTAATTCCAGTTTCCTTAATGACCGCAGAACGCAAGACCCAGGTGCCTCTAAGCAATGAATACTGACAGTGCTATCGTTTCTTGTGGGTCCTGACAGCAGCGCAATACCAAGACTGGCCCTATATCGACGTGACGCCATTACTACGGATTCCCAGTGACTATTTTCATTCGAGGAAGATGCCTTCACACTGATTTGCACGCACATTCACGATCCGGTTTACCTATCTTGTCCAATAAACATCACTCGCCATTACCCATTCGCCATTTCGAAATGCAAGGAATGCCGGGAGTAACAAATCCACGTTGAGCATTGTGGGAGTTTACGGAACCAGTGTTAGAATACCTCTGGGCCTTGTTCGAATTCTCGTAATAAAAAAAACGGACAAAATTAAAAAATCTAATTGGAAACGGCGGGTGGTCTTTTTCGGCCCCACTCCGACTCACGAATTTATTTCGACCGTGCTTTTATCCAATCCTCTTTTTTATTCATTACTTGTTCATTTTTTATCCTTCTCTCCTTCTCTCTCTCTCTCTCTCTCTTGCTCTCTTTTCAACTACTTATTTTCACTGTAAACTCCTTGTCCTCGTAGAGGTCCTCCGGGTGAACATATACCTATATTCTTTCAGAGTATCTAGCGACCTCGGTATGCACCGGTGTCTAAGAGAGAATAAGCCAACGGAAGTCCCTAGCCTGGTAATTAGCTTTTTATGTGCCATCATGAGGCCCCTTTTCTCCATATCCTCCGCCACCTGCATACGAGTTGACATCGTGTAAAATCATCGCCACAGGCATCCCCGACCGCGATGATCTCGGATTTCTACGGTATTTCCGGTACTTTTGTTCATTTTGTAATTTGCGGTCGACGGGGTGGTAATCGTTCCTTTTGGAACTCCGTATAAAACGATAACGGCCGTGGATTGAAAACGCTTAAAACTTTATGTTTCTGTAGCTAGTAGAATTGTGAGGCCCAGTTTTCGGTTACGGTTAGAAACTTACAGTAACGTATCTTACCTAGGCATTCCTCCAAATTCTAGATGGAGTTCGCGTGAGTTCCTAAGGCACTTGGGACTCGTTACCGTTCGAGAAAAATAAGAGTGGCAATTAGGCTCCTTTAGTTTGGGACCGAGAGAATCAAGCAGCAGCGAAGGGTGGGACCGAGAGAACGAACACGAAGAGCGAAAAGGAGAAGAAGGTAAGAGTAGTGGAGGAGAGTGAGTCCAGGTAGCGAGAAGCAGGTCCGAGACTATAATTTAGAGAAAAATGTTGGTCGGGCCCCTGAGGGCCCCACTTTTCATAGAGGCCCCAATACTAATGCAACCACCATCCTCGCGCATTATACCACCGCTCCCCGGTTATAAAACCGCGTTACTTCTTTCCCTCGACATGTTAACGTGCAACGCGATTACCACCTTTACGACGAGATATCGGACTCAAAAACGACTGGAATTCGATGGAAGGCCGAAGTTTGACTTAATAAATAAAGAAGATTCATGCAGTAAACGTATGCAGAAATATTTGTCAATGAACACAAAACCAAAAACAAATGACTTTTAAGTGTGTTAACGGCAACCCCGGCAAAGGCATGAGAAATCATAGAGACGAGAAGGAAAAGAATAAAGAGAAGAAGTTAGAGGAACGGAGAAGAAGGAGGAGAGGAGACAAAGGATAAAGATCGTAACAGACTGCGAGCAAGAAGGATAAGAATAAAAGAAGCCCTGTAATCGTAGGTTTACGGCTGACGAAGCTAGACCCTGTGTAGACTCATCAGTGAACGTTGATGGGAGTCTCATATAAGCCGCAATGGTTCATGGTGCACCATGGCTGAAGCAATGGCCACCGCTATAACGTGATTCTACAGCAGGGACATTCTCAGCATCGATTCAGCGCGCTTAAAGCCTCGCATAAAGATTAACTTGACACCCGCTGTTCAGCAGGCCTCCCTTGCCAGCAGACTATCTCTACATTCCGAATTCGTTTGTGCCTGCCCACCTTAGTTTTCTACCTTCCTATCTGTCTCTCTGCCTTCCTGCCTATCTTGGATGCCTACACCTACATTACAACACGTCTCTCATCTCCCTCGCTCACTCTCGGACAGTCTACATTCTCAAAGTGACTACGTGACTACAACCGTGACTGAATCACCTTGGTCTTCATCTAAATCATCTTCAAAGTCTTTACCGATTGAAAAAAAAAATGACAGACATACGTACAAGAGAAGGTCAAAGGAGAGGGAGAATAATAGGAACGAATCGACCTGCGGAAGAGAAAAGAGCGTTTTGCTCGCCGACGAGGATTGATTCCACGAGACATCGTACGCTTGTGAGAGTTCGCTCTCCTTGCCCTTCGTACCGCCGTTTTTCAGGCCCTTAAACGCCAGGAGTCCGCTCGAAGTGCCCTTTACGAATTATGGGGCCCAATTTTTCTCCTCTGGCGAGGTACCAAGATAACATCTTATACCAGCGATAATTTAGAGGTTATAATACGCAATCTAATGGTTCGGGCAATCCAAATGTGTCTTTGATCTTCATGAATTTTCACGAAACAAATTAATTTATGTTAAATTCAAGGAACTCTCCAAAATGGAGATCGTGGTATAATTTAAATACGTACGAGAAAAAAAAACATATATGAGGAAAGCGAAACATGTAAGGTCGTATTTCGTGAATCCGATCGAATGTAAACGATGAAACGGGACGGAGTGGCGGAACGGAAAGGGGGTGGTGGGCGAGGGGAAGGGACACCATGCCTCGCATCGATATTCAGGAATTCAAGATGGCCATCGCCTTCATACGAATCCCAAAGCCATTCCTAATTTGTTTCGAGGATTAGTAGACGGAGATTCGTTCGCCTGGAGCGCGAGTCAGCCTCACGAGAGTATATCTAATTTAGAAATTATTCAGGAGTCACACGCTCCCACGAATAAATCGAGTATAGAGAGAGAAAAGGGAGGGAGTAAAAAACGTAGAGGGAGAGAGATGCATAGAGAGGAAAAGCCAAAATACGAAAAAAAATATATGTATGTACATATAAGGTTGCGTGTCCAATGGATATGTATATAGTGATCCTTAATAAGGATGGAATGGCAAGAAACGATATCGCCGACTCGTTAGATTAGAAACAATGCCCATTAGAAATGCCTTTTAAGGACCAATAACTATCGGCCTTTACGATTCTACTAGCGCTAACTGGGAGTGCCTTATAATGTTAATGAAATCGTTAGAGACATCATGCGTTATTGTAGCCTCATGTGTATCGAATTGAACGAGTGGATATTTATTTCGATGTATCTTTTTTGTTATTTCAAGTAAAATAATAATTTCGAAATAACATTCGGTGCATACGAGACTACACGAAGCATCGAACTTACGGGGATTTCACGTATGTATATGCGCAATAGGGCAAGGCAAAGTAAATTCTCAGTGAAAATGGGGTGCAAGGTCCAGACGCATTACTATCAATTAAAAGGGCCGTTTATAAGGGGCCATGGGGGGATGCCCAAGAAGCTGGTAATCCTTAGTAAAAGGTTAGGTTAGAATAGGTAGCGGAAGAGGTGTATGCTAATGTTACTAATACCAGAAGCCCTTGATAACGTCGTTATACTTGAAGATCGGTAGGATTCTGAGAGAAGTAGCTGCTCTGCACGGGAGCTTCGGTAAAATACTTGTATACGTGGATATAGGGTGTGTCATAAAGGAGAAAGAATATTTTATTTTTTAATTTCGAGAAAAACGTAGAGTATGCGCTTCTCGAAACCAAGCGGGATATTTAAATGAAAAATGGAATGAATACAAGTTATTTTATGGAATCTATATAAAAAAAATACAAATGAAAACTAAAAATAATTAAACGGATAACTACTCATAGCGTTAACGTGGAAGCACGCGGAATGAGATTTATTACCCGTACAGAGCCCCCATAAGGATTTCTCCATCGATCTTCGGCTTGTTTATGGTGGTTTAGAAGACGAGGCCAATCCTAAGAGAAACTAGGCGGACATGTATAATGCCGTGTTTAATGGCTCGTAAGGCCCGTTTATCGTCGAGCTCCAAACATTTTGGGACCTTACAAGTTGGATTACCAAAGAGACACCGTATATATGTATAGTGGGGTACGTATATAAGGATCTTGCACGGGTTGAGCTACACCTATAGATCTGCTCGTTGCTCGTATTTCTACGCTTGACTTTCTAAGGGGCTAGTTTGGCACCGAGGGGTGTCTTCCGCCGAAGTTGACTCGTGATGGTATTATCTGATAAGCCCGACTAACCCCCTTGTAGAGCATCCCCTTGTACATCGGACAAACTTGGGAATCCCTGTAATGTCGATAATAATAAAAATGACAGTCGAAAAATCCACAAAAACCAATCCTTAATACTTCGTTTGGTCGATTTTTGTGACTTCTGGGAAGTTTACGAGTCCGACCATCCACCTTCCAGCGTCTCCGTTAGAATAAGAGGGGAGGGGGGGGGGGGCGGTTGGGGATATCTTCTCGGGATAGGGGGTGAGCGAAAATGTCTCGACATCTGCTGCAACGCGTCCTTCGTACCCTCCCCGCGATCCCTTAGGGAAAATTATTAATCCCGTCAGAAATAGTAAATCATACACGCGGGGGTGGCACCAGCCAGCCGTTATACGACAGAAATTCACGACGGGGTGAAAATTTCCACCGTCTCCGCCACCACACCGTCACAGCCCTGTCCTCGCTCTCTGATTTAGCGTCTTTGCTCTTCAACCCTTGCACCTCCGAGGGTGCCACCCTCGCAGACACCTCCTTCGTCCAATCGTCCCACCCAATCTCTGTGCCGGACGAGACTTACACCCGACGGGGGTGCGACTGACGTAAGTGGATTTATATCGTGTAAAATCTCGGAGTGGTCCACGAGGGATGATGGATGGATGGGGTGCGAAAGATAAAAGAAATCCGTTGAGATAGCGGCAGGAAATTAAATCTGGAAATTCTAAACCAGGATACGTGCCCCTGCATACGCGTAGGTGGTTTCTCGCGCGTTCACTCGTTCACATGTGTATACTTGACAGGACATTGACCAATGGCGTCGAGATATCCCATGGTGTTTTATGGTGTAATCACGAAGGACGGTGAAAGTTGGTGAATTTCATTCCATATGATAACATTACTCCAGAGCTAGAGGAATGATTAACGATATCGAGTAAGCTATAAGAATTCGAATTAAGGAATCCACTTTAGGATTTTAGTAGTAGCCATATACCGGGCGGTGCATAAAATTGCCCTCATTATTATATCGTCTGTCGTAAGGACAGGACTAACGTCCAATGTACACATCCGTCACGGAATAAGATAGTATAAATGCACCGGGTGACGCAATGCATGAATTAATGATACCAGCCTACGGGAATAGTCATGTACGCATGGTGGTTACTGGCAAATATTCTTCAATTAATATTAGGAAGGGTCTGACCTCATCTCGCGTGGCTAATGGAATTTGTAAACATGACAGTGGCAATTGGCACGTCGACGCACCCCGTGGCTCGTGGGCGAAGCCCAGTTTCCATCCCCCTTATAAGCAAGGGAAAAACTAACTAACTAACTAAACCCCATCCGAAAGCGCAATACTCTGGAGAAACGACGAATCAGGGGGTTGGTAACCTCACGCGCTGCTGTTGCTCGTTAATCCTCTGAAATAATACAAATTTTTCTACAATCGTTGACCGAGGCAAATATTCAAATTTTTGAAAATTTCACTCAGACGAGAGAATTTATACTTTTGCTTGCGGTTGATCTGTATTTGGTTGTTCCAATTTCATATCTTTCATACCATCAACCGTTTAAATGAAATTCTTTTATACGGGGAATATCGTGTGTACAATTCCCAAAGCTCTCCTTGTCAGCCCTTACGCACCTCGTTGGAAAAGCTTAACACGCCCCTATGTATATAGATAGTCATGGACGTACCCACCACCCCCATGGTAAACCCCCTGGCCGAGATATTAATTACAATGCCGGAACTTGCAACCCAATTTAGAAACAGGTACCTCGTTTGCATAGGGTTCTGATGGCGAGTCAGGGAGCAATCAACAGTTTCGAGTTTGTCCGCTAGGTTCGCAGTTTGAATTACGTACTTCGTGCTTTAAGGCTGCTTGAAGGTAGGGCAACATTAAAAAAAGAAAAACAAAAAAATTTTATTTCTTAAGATTGCCAAACCATAGGGATAACCCTATTTCCTTCTTAGGCGTCTACGTATCGTAAACTTTTCACCCCTTTGAACCCTAATCGTTTGAAGAAACAGGAAGCACTTCGACGAATAATTTTCTAATGCCCCGGAAGTATCTCATCCAAATGCATTGAGGATCAATAATTTTCCTTCGTGAATTTCGAACCTGACGAGAGAATAAAGCATTTTCATGCACTTCAATTTTTTTTTAAATGTCATCCCCCGAGTTAAAAGGGTTAAAGGAGGCGAAAAGCGACATAGCTCAAAGTTTAAGTCAAAACGGCACTTACTTCACTCTTAGATTAGGGTAAAAACCCAAGGGATGATTTTAGGGGATGATGATGGCGATAAGCCTCGCTACGCATAACGGTGAATCGAGTTTTTCAGCTTTCATTTTTTTTATCGTCCTCTCTTTCTCGCGGATTTTCGTTCCACTTCGTTATCCTCCTTCATGCAAAATCGCGGCTCGCTCGAGGTAATACAACCTTATGAATGCGTAAAGAGCAACGTAAACTTGACGGGAGAGCCCATCCGGTAAATGGACGGAAGTTAAACTGTAAGGAGCGAGCGGGCAAAGTTCCCGCCCGTACTTTAACTTCCGCTTTGTCAGTACTTATCCGGGCTGCCCATAGATATAAACGCCCTTAAAAAAAAAAACGGGCTGTAAACTTTTTAAATTATTGCCCTCCCTCCTTACCTACGCCCCAGCGCCAAATATGTCAGACAATGTACCACGAATTCCACAGGTAGATCCTACAAGTACTTTGTTACTGCGATAACAAAAATTCCACTACGTGCTGCACGCGTACATACAGCTTTTAGTTATTTACGTAAAATAAGGAGAATGTCAAAAAAAACACTACACTAACTTCCCGAATTATTCAATCAACGTCTAGTAATTGACATTGCTCTTAATTAAACTGCCACCCCTTACACAGTAAGCATCGTCTTTCCGTTTGATCGTAAATCAATTTGTCAGATGTCGCCGAGCGCGCCTATAGCTATGCAGCCCGTCGGCGCACACGCGGCCGGAGTATTGCCTGGGAACAGGCGCCGATCACGCTCGCGGTAACACGTGTTAGGCGACGTCCTAAGAATCAATTATCCTGCCTATTGCATTCGTCAAGACCATCGCCTGTGCGTATAAAACGAGCAGGACCGCACGAGCGGCATATAAGCCTAGAAGTACAAGAAGATAAAGAAGACGACGAAGAAGAGTAATGGCTGCCGGGGAGTAGCTTGTCGATCTAATTGAATGCTTGTGCAAGCAGACTGTCGGGCCGCTTAACTAAAATGAAATCTGACGGGGTCCCATAAAGTAGGCAAACGGGTCGGGTCGACTCGAGTCGAGACGTTTTGGCTCGCTTAAGGGATGCTTCGCGCTTTACGCAGGACCAGAGGGTGGTAGGAAGTCACGAAGGAAGGAAGAGGATGGTTACTAGGGGACCGGGGGGATGGAAGTCACGAGGATGAGGAAATAGGGAGGGTGAGGAGAGCCTTTTGCGGGGTGGTGCGGAGGGTGGTCGGGGGGTGTGGTCGTAAAATTTCCAGAGACTCATCACCACCCCGGGCAAAGGGTAGGCTGCCAGTGAGTGCTGGCTGCGTATGGGGTTACTGCCGTTGCTGCTTCTGCTGCTGGTGCTGCTACTACTCATGCCAGAGCTATGGGGGTTGCCGTCGGGATACTATAAAGGGATGGGCGGTTAAGTTAGGGGTGTACCTTTCGCTTAGCGTATGCTAATACAAAATCTAGCGTTCGAGCGCGTGAATTCGCTTTATCTATTTTCCTACGACTTAGTACTTCGGCAGTAACAGTGCTCTGCCTATCCCCACTTCGACCATCATGCTTTATTGCCAACTACCATCTCTTGGTAATGGCTACCAACACCGTGATACCGCCATCACTTATCCTGCTTCGTTACTGGATGGATGGATGGATGATATAACTGGCGTGGAACCTGCCAGAGGAAACTGGGGACAAGTTGTGATCCTATCTCTAAAATTTAGGGCGAAGTTTCCCTGGGAGGAAATTGAGCCGGCTCGTTCACATTGGGCGTTTTTCATGGTCTTGTTATCGGTCTTGCCTAAATTACCACGGACGTGCACTCTTCCGTAATATTTTTTTCTTCCCTAGCTTTGACGCTTACAAATTTACTTTTAAAAAAGTCCCTCAATATTCACCCTGAGATAGGATTGACAAGGTGCTCTTACGAAATTCCCATATACGAAGAAAGTGAACGAGTTAATTTCGTGCGCTATCTAGGTGACATTTCGTTATGGGATTATGGGGTTTTGGATATTCCCAAAGTGTAAAAGACGCCCTAAGGCTCTGGTAATGTATCTGTCTAGGCGTGAGTATATGTATACAGTATGGTATATGGTACTGGAACATTTAGCTTATCAGCGACTGTTATCTGGCCAGGGGCGTCCAGAGAGTAAAACCCCCCATAGGCTAAGGGACAGCCAGGGAAGGAGGGTATGAAGGGATGAGCGGAAGTGAGGTTTTGCAAGTCGAATCCCTAAATCATGCCCTTAGCCCGCGGCTGGTTAAATTTAAACTAAAATATATAGCGCGCGACACTAGCGACATATCACCCCTTATGCACAAGGGTTTGCGGCACTACTGACTCCACCGGCCACAGGGCAGATTCGCAGATTGTTATCCGGTTTACTCCACCCTTCTCTCTGGGTATAATCACCGTGGACCTCCCATTATGCTCCACCCAGGAGCTTCCGCAATACCACGAAACCAGAAATACGGATTCCCGAACGATTCGAGCTTCGAAATTCATCCCCTTTTAGCCCTGGCGCATCCCCTAACAATCCCAAACAAGTGCCCGGAAACACACACAGAGAGAAAAAGAGAGAGACAAAAAAAACTGGATCAGTATTCGGGCTAATGGCCAATAGCTAATTCCAGTGGCGCACCCTTCTTCGACGAAAGGATCTGATAAAGTGGCTGATATCGACCCCTATCAATTATTTATTTTTCATGCCGCAACAACCACCACCAGTACAATTTACAGACTATTCGATGCTATTATTCAGAGCTGGCAAGAATCTCGTAAAAAATGTACCTACAAGTGTTAAGCTCCATTCAGAATTTATCATTCATTCATGTCCAGCCACCCAGGTGTTATTCAATGAAAATACCCAGTATCGTAGTAAGACAAGCGTAACGTAAATATGGCAAATAAAGATACCGTAAAATAATCAGTTTACGATACATCTGTAAAATTAAACCAGATAGATTCATTGAGTATCGTTCGGCTAGATTTTACGTATTTCCAAGATTAACCCAGCCCGATAACGAGTGCGTTAGAAGAATAGACCAAGATCTTGTATGATTCCAGTATACCACACCGGCAAGCGACTATGGGGTGATTGACAGTGCAGTCATGTGACTGGTAGTCGGCACTGTCTGCGTTCAACGAAAGTGAAGAGGGGAATGTAAGGAATGAGGAATAAGTGAAGTTTCCTTCATTCGACGAATTGGTACGGATAGTAATGAGCAAAGAGAATAAAAAAAAAGAAGGAGTACTGATACAGGTATGGGGAGGTTTCTGAAGAGGAAGGTTTTACGATCGGCCACTAAACATCCCTTAAATTAATTGGGATCCCATATCCCTCTGCTAGAATCGTAAACGTAAATGCAGTCCCTATGCCATACGGGGTACAGTCCCATCCTCACTTACAGGGTACGTACAGTACAGTATGACCACTCCAAAGTGAGATTGTACATAGTACCTCTACGTGTAACACGAAAAGGGCAGTGGATAAAATAAGTGTGAAAAGGGCGACATTTTTACGACATCTGAAAC
>JARPRH010000456.1:1104594-1131960 GCA_031763665.1 Calameuta haemorrhoidalis | reverse complement strand
AGGGGGACCAGGCGTCTCCGTGGAATTAGCGAGAATTTCAGGAAAAGTAACGGGCGTCGCGACGCGCGGCCCGCGACTCTTGGAAGTCGTCGTCTCGGGTCCTTGTGGTCCGACGGGGCCGCAGTGCTATTTCCGTAGCCGCATATAGAAACGGCACGCGACGCACATGGCCGACATGCGTGGATATTTTTACGTAGATTCAAGTCGACCTCTCGACCCCAAACAAAGAGAGTGAAAAGGTACAACCCCATTGAGGAAAAAAAAAAAGAGAGAACCAAAAATCACATATGCAGACACATCCTGCCTTATTAGTAGGGAGCCGAACGAAAATGTCGAAGCGCCAAAAGGAAAATAATCAGCACGGCGCAATGATGAACATTATAAAAATATACACATATGATGTATAAACTCCACAAATACTCCCGCCAATGATCTTCAATTTTGAACAAGAAAAAATGTATACTTCGAGAACTGGGTCGATCCGATCTCACCCCTTTACGATAAATGTACATAAATTTAAAAAATTTTTTAACGCTACTAAAAGTGACTTATCGCTATATTATTATTGTACACTGTTAACACTGATAACGCTATCGTATAATGAGATATTACCCAGCGGGCATTATTTAAGCAGCGGATATAGTTATGAAATTTAACCGATCCTCGTTACCGCGAATCATGAGGATAAAGCGCGACCAGCGACCGAATCTCCGCGAGACGCGATGAGTAAAGGGGAAGATGATAGATACACGTCTTTCCCGTATTTAATATTCATAACTTACTCAGAGTCACAGAGTGCGTATTCATATATTAACACAGCCACCCAGTAAAGGGCGTATGTCGCACGACTCTCGTGGGGTATACATATCCTATGTGTATCTCACCTATATACAAATGCGCGTCCTTTATCAAGGACAATGAGCTCAACATAGTCAGCGGGGTGTCCCGAAAGCTGCTGCTGCTGCTCCTCCAGGAATTCAGAGAACACAGCATCCGCCTCTGTTTCGAGCGTCTGCGGATCCGTTACTTCAGTACTCAATTCTATGCGACCCGACTGAAAGGCCTGTACGAGTAACGGTGCCATTGTGCGTGGGAATAATGTCATTAATATTACCGGGCGAGGGCAACGGAAGCGAGATAGGGAGGAAAAAAGAAAAATCTCCATAGACACATGCCGCATTAATTGCGATATCTGACGAATGTGTATCATTAATTAAAGAGACCGACACGGTGTTACTTAAAGCATCGAGAACACCCTTAACGCAGTTGTTTTAGGTTGGCTATACCTGTGAGAAATCACGACGACGTCCAAATGCCTCTAGATGTTTTCGGCTCTATTATACGGGGAATCTATGGTGTGTAATGCGCGTGGATAATGCCGACGTTATACGTATACGTATACGCCTACCTACGCCTGTCCTTTGGGGATGTCTCCTCTATTTATTGGAATTAGAGTCGAGCAAGGGTGTCCGTGTGCTAATGGGGTTTGACGTTGACGGATCTCCAGGTTTGCCGACAGAGCAGCCCCACGGTGGAAAATTCGAGGCCTCTAGACGCATTAGGGGCAGGGACGAGTAGGAGGGAGTAGAGGGAGGAGGGCGTGTTAGAGGTCTGGATGAAATCGTGACCCCCGAAGAGATAACCCCAAGGATAACCCACAGAAAGGTCCCAGGCGCGTTTAGGATTAGTTAGACAAAGCTTAGAAGCAAGAGGGAGGAGCGTGTGCGGTTGTCAAACGGAGACGGCATTGGATGTTGGGAGATAAAAAAAAAGAAAAAGAAAATTCAAAGGATACAAGGGAAATTTTGATCCGAGAAAAGGAGACGGTCATAGAGAGGAAAAAAAAAAGAAAAATAGAAGAAACTTTGGAACGCTGTTCAAGGGAGACGACATGGTCCAGGGAGACCGGAGAAAGAGGGATTTACTTTTTTTCACGAGAAATAGTCGTACGACTTTCTACCTTCTTTTTCTATTTTTTTTGTGTCCCCTCCACCGCTTCATTCACGGCCCGTATCAAAGGGATCCACCTATACGGTAGCGACGAAGTCCCAGCGATTTGTCCTTCGGGACAAGAAACCTAATGGGAAAATAATCCCGGTGGAAGATACCGCGCACGCCAGGGCGAAGTGGGTAGCCCTTTTTAGAGTGGCTCTCTTAGTTTTCGGGATACAGGCACAGACGGACAGGCAGACAGATGCACGCTAAGACGGGATTCCGTTGCAGAGATAAGACAGAGGGAGAGAGAGAGCGCGCGAGAGCGAGTAGGAAGAGGAGCAGGAGAAGGGGAGAAAAGAGGAGAGGGAAGAGAGTAGTAGGAAAAGATAAAGGACTTTTTTTCGGGATAAGGATTTCCTTTTCTTCATCCCGACAAGATTAAGTACAAACTGGATGGATGTTCCTACTGACATTGGTACATCTAAACGACGTTACAGAGATACACGAGAATGTGCTGGGTCTACAATCCTGCTACAATTTCACTTTAATCCCGGTCCCTTTTACTTTGACCCACCACACTAATTTTACCAAGGATCAACGAAGATGCTCGGGTCTCTCTTTAGGACTAGCTGTAGTATCACAACCTATCTAGTGAACGTTGGTCCGTTTGAGCTTATCGTTTTGGTGCCTCTCGTGAGACATACATACCAACGTATTACAGTTACTCCTTGTGGATGCTGTGACGCTTTAAGGAACGTATGAGAAAGAAGATGCTTATGGATGAAAGCCCGCTAAATTCTTTTGAATTTCATATGCAAGGTCGTATACATATACATGGGATACCATTAAAGTATACCATAAAGAATTTTTATCTTATTAATTCGTCACGATTTAATGAACGAAGTCGTAACGGGTACGATGGTAATTGCCTCTGGGAATGGCGGAAGACAGAGAGGGACATTGAATTTAATTAATTCTCTTCACATGAAATTGATAAAATAACGTAATAAACCATTTGGATTTCTTTCGACAAGTCAATGGTAGTCAATTGATTGGCAGATGAATGCCTAAGACCTCGAATAATTGACCGTATATTTTTTACTTTTTTAAGTAAATTCTTAAAACCTACCTAATCATTAGACCGTAAAAGGATGGTCTGTCAGACCGATGATTTCATTGCTCTAACTTTTGGATAGTTGCGTATTTTTAGGTTCAACCATATTGAAATTGAAACGCCTGACTCGAACTAATAATAAAACACTCTAGATCAAAAACAGGAATAGGTATACTATTCGAAAGTTAGAAAATTTACAAAAAAAAATGTCATAAAGAACAAGTGAAAATGCACTATTTCTTCTGGTTCAGCGGACCAGGTATGACGAGCTAGGGTCAATAATACACGTAGGCGTTTCCTTTATGAGCGAGTAACGACAGATACACATATGTGCACCAGAAACGTTACATGACATGACCTTGTATGTAAATGCGTGCTCGAGGTCTGTCTGAAGGGAGCTTTCGAAAGTGTAACTCGCTAATTGGAAGCTTTCGAAAAAGCATCAGGGCGCGTCGCGACGCCAGAAGGCATAGAAGATACATAAGCCCCAGCCTTTCTTTCGCCTTCATCAAATTACATAAAGTCACGGGAAAAAAAAAATATTCACGCGCGGTGCTTATAAAAATTCTCCGGTTGCATTATGTTGCATTGTATCAAAGAGAAGTTGGCAAGAGGCATCCGTAAAGAAAGGGAAAAAAAAGGAGGGGGTGGTCAGGGAGTGTGCAGCGCAGAAAGGAACAGACGTCATAACATAAAGCACAGCTCATGGTATAAAGAAAGAAAGAGGCTGAAGAAAGGAGGGACGGGAAGGTTAAGAGGAAAGAGAGAAGACGTAAGGGTTAGAAAATAATTCCCATGTCTATGGGGGTAATCTGTTTTCTGTTTATGACGACTGACGCTAAAGGAAGAAGAAAAAAAGAAGAGGGGGGGCACAAGCGAAGGGTGTTCTGTTAGAAACATACATGTATATGTCCAGACCTCAAGGGCTTCTCTTACCCGATACTTATTCACGTTATCGAACATGTCCATTACTTTTTCTTCCTTTTCAACCCCTTCTTCCTTTTTCAATCCTCTCATGCGTCAGTTTCGTCTCCCCCCATTCACCCATCGACCACTAACTCGCTCCTTTTCCTTCGTACTGGTAATATTGTCAGTCTGCCAGATACATACTTTCTGCATGCAAGAGCGAGACGAAGATACCGTGTGGCGGATTGGTGCTTTATGGGGTTAGAACACGAAAGGGCCACCCTTTATGGTACAGCCATACCTACAGGATATGGTTTGCCCTATCTTTATTTCCTGATGGCACGGAACTGTGCCATCCCCCATTGTTTTTTGGTAAATTAAAAGGATACCATGAAATTCCATAGCTTTGTTTCTACCGACCACGTATGCAGGACTCATGCGACCATTGGACATCGTGTGAACTGGAGTACGAAGGAATGAATACATCTTTTTTATTCTTCCCCAATGTTGCTTTCTTTTCAGTCCCTTGGCAATGCAATCGTACCGTCTAAACGTCATTACGAGTGAGCACCATCTTAACCAAAAGAAATAAACTATTTAGCGGGTATTTTAGAACACTTGAAAACGGTCCCTTCTTTCGATTAACTGCCCGCGGTCACGCGAACGACAATCCCTTTCGAGAATCCCTATCGTTTTTCCTGCCACCATAAACTTCCATCGGTACAGCTTTATTTCCCAGATCGTAATCCCATGACTTGTTTCATTGCTGTCCATGAGATTATTTGCAACCCCCTTTCTAGGAACAGCGGCGCGACGATATAGATACAAATAATCGAGCTCGATTCTCGCCTTAGTCGTTAGACGTATTAAATTGTAGCAATGCAATTTACCTTTAAGTCAAGAGTTTCATGGCTCCCCAATTATCCGTAATAGTCATCGGTACTATGGAGACGTCTGGATTAGAATGTTCGTCACACTTGATGATTCACAGACAAAGGTTTCGGAGTCACTCGAGTTGGCAGAGGAAGAATGGGATCGAAGATAGCGAAATGAAATCCGATACAATCAAGAGAAAAAAAACGTTAGATATAGTGCTACACAACTATCACTTAATGGCAGTCCGATCTATACTGTATGAGCACGCGGATAAGACTGAGCGCATTCCGCCACGAGTGAGCACGTATCTTAGACTCGGCAGCGCTCGGGAACGCTCGTGAACCTTCGGAGCGAAGCACGTGGCCGGTCTGTTTAGTAATAACACTACTATCAGCCAGACGATTAATGGGGAGTAGAAAAAGAAATCCTGAACCTGTGCAGCCACACGGTATAAAATCTACCACACAATATATGCACACAGAAAGAATACAAATAAAAATTCGAATAATGTTCAACATATGTCCATACAAAATTAACATGTATTTAACCCCGTGCACGTATGTTGCACAAATGTACAGCGGATACTGATAATGATTTAAAATGTATTTAAACAGCCAGGACGTAACCGAATATGTACTCGAAATGAGGGTTGACCTAAAAGGGGGGGGATGAAACATGAGAAAGTGGTAGAGAAAATCATGGTTGAACTTTCATCCATTAACGTTCGAAGGACGGCTATTTGCTCAAGGATAGAAGTTCGAGAGGGGGGAGGAAGGGGTGAACTCATCAGTCACGAGGGTGTGACAGCCAATGAAGGGATGAAGGTTGGAACGAATGAATGAACTACGTCAGAGAGCGTAGGTTCTCCAGCGTTGAAAATCAAGGGTGCAAAAGGTGGCGGAATACGAGAATGTTGCACGGTTAGGTTGGTAGGTTTGATGTATTAGTGTAATTTGAGAAACCCTGTACAGGCCTCCAGCTATACCGTGTAGCGTGTACGTATACCGTGATGCAAAAGAGAAATTTCGACTGATAGCGATTAATTAATCAACCCTCCAATTTATCCTTTAAGCAAATGTCTTTATTTTCACCCGGGAACTTTGCCGAATTTCAAATGTATTCGAATCACGTGACACTCTTCGGCTATAGCGACGCCAGCGATGCAGTGTTAAATTTTGGAACTTGTGAAAAAAGTTCCGTGGCTCGGATGCTGTGTAGACTTCACGATCCTGGAAGGTTCAAAGGATTTTCAAGAGGCAGAAATGCTACTGCGTGGAGAGGGGAGTGCTTTTCCGTCCCTCCCGCTACCAATACGCATTGGTATTCACAAAGGATAGCTGAACGCTTGATGAGCCAACCTGACGTATTCGACACACCCCTATAGTTCACACAGACATACGCATACTCGGTTCTTGTCCGTTATGCCGTACCAACCCTCTATTTCTACCCTTGCTCATAGCTACCATCCGCAAGCTACCACTGGTACCTAGTACTATTGTTATTCCGTGCTGTATATACAGAATGTAGCCATGGGCCCATGTGCTTTGATACCTATATAATATTTCTATGCATGGCATACAGAGTATTAATGAAATTTCGAATAGTTTAGCAAATCTCATAATTTTCTAATTAAAGGCTAATTGCTGTTAATTCAGGATTCCCGAAGTATAGCCACTCTGGGCACATTCGGAGTCGGGATAAGCCACCGAGATACCGTCCCAGGACAACGATCCTTATAGGGGAACGAGAATGTTCTTGGTCAGCCACGAGGACCATCAAGAATGCGGATACACAGGATCACTAAGGAAAATTCGATTCTGTATAATCGCGAGGACTTTTCATACGGTCGACTGCATACATAGACTAAAAATCTCTCTTAGACGCGAGTATAAGAAGCAAAGAAAAATGATGAAAGGGGAGCAAAAAAGGAGGAAAGGTAGGTAGAAGGGGAGAAGGTCAAGGGTCGTGATGAGAAATCTTACCAGTTGTGCCGTTTGATTTGTGTCCTTTCGGGATGTGGAAGGACCTGGGACACGAGCGACTGGGAACAGGGGAGGAGGGACAGGAAAATCCACCCCTTAGGCAGGATTGACGAATCGTTTCAATTGTCTTTCCTGGACCCCTGAGACTATCCAGGACTTACTAATAAAAGTCCTAATACGTTTTCCTTCGATTCTTCGTTTTCCTTTTCTATTTCGTACGTCCAAAAGTAGCGACGAAATTTCGTTAAGAATTTTTCGATCGTTCAATTCCTCCCGTGATAAAGCAACGAATGAAATTGGAAAATCTGGCGCGCGAGCTGCACAGATGCGAGTCCGAAGTGGATTGACAGCTTTGCATAAATTTAACTTTAGGCCCCATGGTTAACCAGATCCCCTTTCGCGAATCTAGAGTTTATGAGAGCCGGCAAGTTACTCCCCGATGAGCGATTCCCATGTAAACGACACCCGGATTGTGACCCATACACGTATCCACTGCCCTTTGGTGACCGGTATAAAACTTATGGACTCGTGCAGCCAAGTGGAAAATTTGTGGAACTCTACGTAAACTGCACCTGCAACCACTTGCGATTGCATATAGATATAAGCACACATGCCGAATATATTACATACGTGGACAGTGTGGAACGTGCTTTAATAACTTCATGAGTGGACATATGTTTCTAATAACTATATACATAGAGTAGCTATAGAAAAAAAAACTGATTAATTTTCAGATGACGATTTTCTCTCCTCAAAAAAATGTATCAAATGACTGATAACGCTCACATGCACGTCGATAAAAGTTTGTGAACCTAATTACAAAAAAAAAATTCAGTAATCGAAATCTTGGACTCGAATTTATACACGTTGAGTATCGTGAGCTATTACGTACACACCAAGGAAATCGCATCGAATCAAGGTATATATTCGGTGGCACTGGTGAATATCGAAGGGATGAAGTGGCTGCCAGTAGTGGTACAGCCCGAGGCATGAAATGGGAAGGAATGGGGCCCTTTCGAAAATGTACGATATATTCAAACGTTTTGCGGCGGCCAACGGGCCGACCGCAAATTCTATTTGGTCGCATGGTAAAATGCGTAGCGTATGCTTCGAAGGGTTCTCCTAGCTGTATACAGTCCTGTACAGTATTGTTATAGGGGTAGCTAAGGGATCTGGCAAAGCCGTACACTTACTACTACTGCGTTCAATCCCCCTTACGGTGCCAGGTCTCTAATGGAGCCTCCTGTACTCGCTCCACTCAGGAGACAAACTGAAGCAACCCTTAGCGTGAATTTCACGTGACAGTCCGGTGAAGGACTGTTTGTCTCAATAGGTTAAGGCTCCTCGGAGGGTTGAAAATCCAGGGAGGTTTAGGAATAAAAACAGAAAGAAAGAAAATAAAGAGAAGGGGAGAGGACGAAATACGATAAATTTCTGCTGTGATCCGTGAATTTTTGCTAAGAAGTGGTGGCGGGGGGAAAAATAAAGAGAATACGAAAGGAAAACATCCCTTTAGGATTTAGTGTGTCGGAAGGGAGGGGGTATAAAAAAAAATCTTAAGCTCAATCCTCAATCTGGGATGGTATCGTTACTTTTTATTTTACAGTTTAGTCGCTCTTTCTTGCGGGGGTAGTTAAGGGTAAGAGAGCAAAAAAGGGACTTTTCTAAATGGTACATAGGGTGGTTTATGGGTGATTGTATGTGTATATATATATATATACTGTAAGAAGTACTTAGTAAGGTACCTACGTATAGACGTTAGGAGAAAAAGCGAGAAAGAAATAGGAAGGGGTGGATTGAAAATGAGGGGGTTGCATTCTGTCGTACGGTGGAATGGGAATATATATGGCGATTGCCTGAATAGAATTTTGTATTCAAAAAATTGCGAGGACCTTATGCCGATACTCGCGAATCGAATGTCAGGTTGGAATTTAAATAAATGTCCCCGAGCACGGAAAGATCCCCACTGGCTAGAACATTCACGGGAGCTCATAGGGGTGGTTGTAAAGAATAAGTATCCCCGTGGAAAACAACCCCACGGAAAAATACGGAGATATCGGAAACCACAACCCCTTTTGTTATTCGCAAATATCTCCGTCTACGTGTATTGTTCTCGATGGATACCACTTGTGTCGAGATCCACCCCATTTCCGTGTAATATTCATACAGCCCAAGGAAAGCATAAACCCCCAGCTTGCACATCTGTAGCAAGTCCCCAAACGGTCAAGAAGATAACAAGATTATTCAAGAAACGAAGAGAAAACTGATCCGGACACCTTGGCGTGTAGACGGAAGACTCGCAAGTTGTCCGCAAAGTGGATTTAAGGCGAGCAGAAAAAAAGGAGTATTAAAAAAAACCAACCCTTAAACGTTCTAGTAAAACGGCCCCTAGTCACTGAGCAAACTTCTGTATTTAAATAAAGGGTACAGCCTATATACATATATATATTTTTATTCATATTCAAACCCAATATAGGCCCAAAGCAAATAATCACGAAATACCAATCTCGAAGTCACTCAGATCCCACGAGATACGTATATACATATGTATAAGCATATGTAGATATGTGCGGTGTGTCTACGATTTATCCCGTAAATCCTCGGAGACGTTTTAAGACGTCCCACGCGAGGGCGGTTGGCAAACAACCCCACGAAGAGGCCCACCCCAGCGAGACACGCGAAATATCCCCAACTCTGTAGTAGACCAGCAGTGTCTGTCAGGTTTCGACTATCCGTGCCAAATACGAATAGGGAGGGGCTATACCGCTATACTATAGAAGCGAAGAGCCATTTCACGAAGTGCTCTATTAGTATTCGAGATTCGTGTAGACAATCCATCTGATATGGAAGTCGAGAATTCGAGGTATCTCGATAGACTTCCTACAGCGGGCCAATAGCAATGCGGATACTAATAGACGGCCTATAGGAATTTCATGTGACTATATTGTGTCATCGCGATCTAAATGTAATGAGAAAAAAAAGAAGAAAAACAGAAACGAGTAAAGGAGAAGGAATATCTTAAACGACCATCAATGAGCGCGAAGGCATCGAGCCCTCTGTTAAGGGCTGTGAAGTGATTTTCAGAGAAATCCCTTTTGGCACCCCTTTTAACCCCTTTCTTCGAGTGTAACGGAATACGAGCCCGTGGGTATTATTTTTAATTGAATTCTCCTGATGAAATTTCACCGACCAACCCCCAAACATGCACTAGCTCACCCCTTTCGTTTGTCTCTCCTGGCGTATATACGTGTATGTGTGTATGCATATATATACACAGTACCGACACCCACTGTCGGAGCATCCCTTAAGTACGGGACGAGAGGAGGAAGCGGAGCTTAGATGGGTGGGTGTCTAGTGGGTGTATATAACTACTGGAAGAGGCTGAGACTTATGTATATCGCGAGACTCTCTCGGCTTCATTTTCTAGCAACCCCTGTTCTACGTACTTTCACCCCGTGGATATTTTCTCTCTACCGTTTCACTCGCTCACTTCTTCGGCGTATCTTTCACCCCGTCATCCCCACTTCGTGGGTGCCCCGATCGCGCACAGGATTCCAAGTATTCGCGGTTTACTCGAGAACGGGAAGGCGAAAGAGAGGGTGGCTGTTGCGCCCAGAGACATTGTCGAAGAATATTTTACCATCCAGGGTGGCGGTAACCAGGCACTAAGTCGCACATGCTACTCCGTGCAGAGGGTGTGAGTAGTGGGGCTGGTACATATCCTACTGCATATTTTTATTTGCGATACACCGCCGGAGACACGTCCCATGGTGGTCCCATTGAAAGTGCCATGACGAGAATCGAGAGAATCTGGAGAGATAGGGGTTGAAGAAGAAAAAAAAAACCATAAAGGGGAGAAAGTGAGATACAGAAAGAAAAAGTACAGGCAGCTCGTGTTCGAGGCAGGATATGAACCTCATGGGAATACACGATTCGCATATAGGGTACGGGAGACTCTTACAGTAAAAGGGGGATGACACAGGTGGCGCTACGACGAGATGTCGGAATTTCTATGGCTGAAAAAGAAAAATATTTTTGCTGGCGCCATTGGATGGGAATTTGAAAATTTCATTTGTTTTATCGTAATGAAATTTCGTTTTGATTATGATGGACGTTATTTATGGGCGCCGGATAGTTCCAGGTGCAATTTCGGAAAATCAAAATTACTTCGGTCACACCGTAGCGGTGACGCGCAGTAAGAACACACCATAGGAGTCGACTGGCGACAGATGTTATTAATGAGTATTTAACTGGAGTTTGGGGCTAGACCGCTAATTAAAATAATTTCGAGTTATACCACCCCTTCGGCTTGGGTACCACCACCACCATCAGCGTGGCCACCATTACCATCACATCCTCCGAAATTCACCCTTAGATATTAATACGTGCATGATACTTCAACCAAAACGCGAAGGCGTAGCCATGTTATATGTATATGTCATAGCGACAGGGTGTTCTTTCCAGACGTTTTACTTGAAAAGCCTAGTTGGTTTATTGATTGGGGACATAAAATTTATTGTGTCAGTGCGAATGATTTTACGGAGACTTTAATTTCCTTTGTTCCCAAGAAATCGAACGGCCAACACCCCACTGCCCTTCTTAGTCCCAGAATCCCAAGTACCAGCACGACCATGGAGAATAAAGGGAACGCCACACCGTTGGGGGGGGGGGGGGGGTAGTTCTCTATGGGGCTTGAGAGTTGAAAATTTGCATACAGAGCATCTGTCACCAGCCCCTTAGCCGGGCTCGGCCATTTTCGACTTGGGTATCTCACGGCTTGGATCTATGGATAATGGGACACCATTCTTATGGTAAAATGGGGGTGAAAATGTTCGTCTTCAGCCACCCTCAGACATCCACCCCTACTTACCCAGCTATACGAATCCAGATAGCCTGACTACTATTATCAGATCGGATATACGTTACTACTCTTATTACGGCAATACAAAATAAAATTATTAAGCAACAGTCCAAAAATGTTAAGCAACGCAGCAGTAAACGTCCAATAAAACAACCCCTAAACGATTTACTCTTAAAACTTGATTTTTTCATTCAACTTTAACCATACAGGTTCAGCTCATGTGCCGAACGTGCCTTAAAAAAAAGTATCAACATTTTTTCACGTTTCCACCAATTTTTCTCTTTTTTCCTCCCATCCTTTTCCAGCCCACTCGCCACTTCGACTTTCTCCGTTTTTCCATCGCGCCGAGACGCGAAATGTTTTCCAAGCACGAACTTCAACCCCTATTGAAATTCACCACGAATTCCACTTTCCATTTCTATCCTGTCACCCTGGGAGCCCTTTGTACGAGCATTGGCCACGTCCCTTGTGTCTGTGTACCTGTACATTTCCGTACATATAGATGTAGAAACGCGAGTGTGCAACGGTCCCCTCTGATCCTACTTAACTATCAGAGCACATTCGCCCTTGTCCTTCCTTCATCTTTTAATTTCACCTCTATTCTTAGCCATCTCTCTAACGCGTATCTCTTACGTACAGCAGGTCCTAGAATCTGCTGATTGAGCCCTTATTTCTGTTGCCCATAGACGTACTACATGCACAAACGCCGCATTTAACATATTCATAAATTACGTCAGATTTCATTCATACGAATGCACGAATAATACATGAACGAGCAATAGGAGCCACTAGAAATGATTAAGGGTAAAGTAGAGAATCGTGTTTGACTCCAATTCGACAGCTAGAATTCATAAAATTAATAGGCCCTTATAGGCGCTTGAACGACAGTAGGGAGTCGCGCGTATAGAATGTATAACGCCGCTAGAAATAGGCATAAGGGTTGAACAGTTCAGGGGGTAGGTTAAAGGATATATACAAAAGTATATAATACACAGAGTAAGTATACGTGAGCATAAGAGCGTAAGGGTGCATTAACGTCGTTACCATACTGTTACACTGCTACTGGCGGTACTAGCAAAGGGTGGTAGCAATGAAAAATAGGAGAAACTTATTAAACGAAAAACTTGAGGAGGGCGTTTTCTCCTCTTGATATATGGCCTCGAATATCCTGCGAGTAACGGTCCAATCCAATATCATTGTCAAATTAGGGAGCATTTTTCAAGCGACGCGTCATACTTTTTCAAAAACTTTTACTACCCTTCTTTTTTTACTCCACTGTGTATGGGGTGTAGGTGTGGATTTTTTTGAGAAAAAAAAGATTTTTACACAACATTCGTCGTCCCCTCTATAACCCATAGAGCCAATTCGGCATCGTTTAAAGATCGAACGACGTCAATGTCTACCATCCCTTATACGTATAGCCGGAGGGCCGATTTACGAGAAACTTTTACTGATAAGCCATTGTCTTCCGCGAGGCCGCCACTTTCGCAAGAGCTTTCTCTTTATTTATACGACCTCTCTCTTCCTCTTAGCTTTCCCCTGTATGCTCTCCCTTCCTTCCTTTCTTCCTTCCACCGATGGCAAAACAAAAAGGGGGATGTCTTACTTGAACGCCAATGGCGTCTCTGCCGGTTAGATCGTATTAGGTAAAATTCTCACGCGAGGGGTAGCTGATAGCGACCAAAGGGGCAACTGTTGGAATTCGTCTTAGGAACATTCCCTTCGATACCTGAGAGTAGGATTCTGATGTCGCCGCCAATGCGGGGTTTATCGTTGGGGGTTTTACTGATCCTCCCTCTCTCTATGGGGACCGTCTATAGGAAGGAGAACGTTACTGAGATTCAAAGTAGGGTGGTTTTCGCGCGCACTATACCTTAGCCAGTGCACGTTAAGGGAGGAGCTCTGCCCACCTACTTACCTGAAAGGGGATGACTTTTCGAGGATTCTACCAAGATTTACCTATTGCCCATATATATGGTGGAACTTTGCCAGCTTTTCTTCCTTTTTCTTCTACCAACGTTTTACCGCCTCCTTTAACAAGGACAAAGAGAAAATCTCACCAACTCAGCAGAAACATTATTTCCATTTGTAAAATACCTACCCCCCCTATGTAAACTATACGCGTACACATATGTATGCATCGTCCGATATGTAATCAAATTCGTGTAGCATGTGGTGTTTCGGATTAGGTCGTCATCCCCTGTCGAATTTCGGACACGAGCAAGGGATGAGTGCACTTACGAAAGTGCCTCTAACGTCCAGGAATCCCAGTGGAGAAATTCTTATTGAGGATCATTCTGTCCCACTCGGTGTGTATGTACCTACTTATCTACGGCGTACAAGTGGAAGTGCAAGAACGGAAGTCGTCCTCAGACCCGTGAAAATCTAATCCATGGCGTTAATTCACCCAGCACATTACCTATAGACTGTCCGACATTTATGGTGTGTAAGCCTGCTATAGTGAAGGGAGCCATGCTAAGCCTTATGGCATCTGTATATGTAGAGCCAGTAGATACTGGCTCGTGCACGGGGGATCAGCCTGCATAATGTCCATGGTGAATCTTACTTGACTACGATAAATCCAATTTTCCACCAGAACCCCCCATACTCACGCCTATGGGAATTTTACGAGTAAAAGAAGATATCTCCATTCAGTACAAGCTATACGCGTGTGTCCTTTCAGTATAAAATTCATGCTATCGTTAACAAGCAGTGTACCGAAAATATCTCGAAATTCTCTCACACGTTAGATCTGCCTCTTGGCACGTAAGAGCACGGTACGTAGTCAATTTGACGGATTGCGGTTACTGTAGAAATTTAAAGATAGGAAATAATAATAATTTAATCGTTTATGGGATGCTACTTAGACACGTGCAATAGGCGTCTAGAACCACGGATGCAAAGCCCATAAGAAACAAAACGAAGATAAAGGTTAACTGATCCAAGAAAATTGTTCGAGTAACAATAAGACTAGGCAAAAAAAATTAAAGATAGAAAAATATAGAATGACCGACTAGTCCGTGACTATTTGCCCTGACACCTTTCACCACGGTAACATCCCTCCAGGGGGAATTGACTTGACTCGTCAGACAGGAAGCGAAAAGTAAAGGCAGTGCGAAAGTCACTCAATGATGGAATAGCCCAGAGAAATGTTAGAGACGAGAATGAGGGGTGAAAGCAAGTCTGAGGGAACCCTGAGTTCTCGAGAACCTTGCCGTTGCCACCTTGAAGGGTGGGGGCGAGTAAGGTAGAGAAATGGGGGAGAACTGGCGAGGAAAGGCTAACAAACTTATCCCGATCGAGGGGTGGTGGGTTTGAGTTAAGGAGGCGGACGGGGTGGTGGGATGAGCTACGCAGACTGACTGGGAGTCAGAACGGATGCCGCAAAGATGTGAGAAGAAACCCGCAAGAGGAGCCCGAAAGGACGAGGGGGCGAAGAAGAAAAATAAGAAGGAAAAAGTAACCGGGTGACGAGGGCGCGAGGAGGGCTTGAGCATGGAAAGGAAAAGAAGAAAAAAAAGAAAGACGAAGACACAAGCCCTTTTAGGATCAATATAGAAACTTCGACAGGATTTACACGCAGCGTGTGGCTGGCTGTATTTGATATCGATTCGTTTCAGTAACTGAGGAGCGTAACTAATTCCACGTGAATTATTTGTATCCGACTCTTCTTTATTTTTTCTTCTTCGATATCGTCTTTTCTCCTCAAAAACGAACCTTTCGATACGGCATTATTGAGAGTCACTGGAGACTATAACCAGCGTTGCTTCGGGCTGCGTGCCTCGGTCTTCACGTTCTCTTTATATTACCATCACCACAATCACTGCTACTTACACGTACACTGCCACCGATATCGGCACTATTACCAATACCATCAATTCCATGAGCACAACAGCGTACACTTATGCAATTATGCCATTCACATACTCCCATAGAGGTATTCGTCGTGGTGCGCCTGATGTATTTTCTATAGCCGACCCGCCTTAACTCTTGTAGGTCGTCGAAGGGCCATGCCAGCGTCTAGAGGATTAACAATGTAGCTGATAGGTATTAGGTACTTGAAAAGAAAAAGAACAAAAATTCGGGGTTAAAGAAAAAATCAAGAGAGAAAGAAAATGGAGAAATTCCCCGTAGGGAGAAACGTTGAATGGTCATAAGGGTGAGAGCGTTCGTGGAAGGAAGAAAAAGTGGAAGGGGCACGCGGATCGACTTTGGCACCCTTAAAAATTGGTTCGCGTGAAAAACGAGCTTGGGCGCAGGGGATGAGGGTGGTTGGTGCAGGACTAACCTTCGATCTCTCTTTCTCTCTCTTTCTCTCTAGCTGTCGATACCCGAGGGTAACGAATAAAGGTAACGAACACATAAGTAAAAAGGGAGTCAAGTGCAAGGGTGCCAATAAGTATAGCTGTATATAAGGTACATAGGCAAGGGGGCTGAGTTAGGTAGATATAGTTAGGTACTTTAGAAAAGTTTAAGTCAAGTGGCTTTCCCTGTCGTTTCGCCACAGAGAAAATCTCCGGCTTTATTAAGGGACGTTTATAACGCTATGGTTGGCTCGTTATCGAAGGGCTCATTCTTTCCTTCCTCCATTCCATCCTTCCTTATTCATTCCATTCTCTTCTCTCAGGAATAATATCCGCTTCCCCTCCCGGGATATAGGTGTATCCCTGAGACGGCCATTTTCTTATGCAAGTTTACTTAAACGTATTCACCCCGGGTCCAACAGACATTTACTCCTCATTCGGATTACGAATATAACCGAGTCAGGGAGAAGGGGGTAAGGTGAGATGTGCTTGGGGACGATTATATAATAATTATTTTTCAATTTTCTTAATTTCTCCTCAGCACCTCGTCTAATCAAAACATCCCCTAACGACGCTATTCGCTATTCATCATATCGTATCTTCTCGGAAATACGGTCTTCGTACGTTTTTACTTAATGCGTGGCCTTTACCGCATTTCCAGAAACACGCGTGCGTACGCACTGTACTGTTTCGATGCGCGTACGTATATCGAAAGGGAGGACCTTTCCTCGATGTCTGCAGGGCAAGCCTTCTCTATTTGTATAAATTCCCCATGCGTGACTAAGGTATAAAGTTACAGATACTGCAGGCTGCATTCCTGAGTGTATACTTGAAATTCGATACGTTTATAACGCACGCAGACTGCCATATGATGAACGCTACACGTGCGAAGATACGTGCACGTGCGTATATGCACCTGCGTGTATGCAGTTTGCCGGGATAAATCGTTATCGTATCTCTCTCTCTCTTTCTCTCCTTATCGCTCTCGAGCATTTCCTCTCTCTTACTCTTTACTTACTATCCGTAGATGCACGAGGCTATCGGAGGTTCATAAATAAAGGAACTGACAGAAGAACAAAACGAAAGATCACGAAGTAAAAAGGTGGGTAAGAAGAGGAGCTAGGAAAAATAATAAACTACGAATTTTCACTTTCCAAGAAAATAATATATGTATATCATTGTAAAACCAATATAAATCGATCGACTGATGATAATTTATATATTTGATAAATCAATCAAAATAATTAACACACGTACCTATGTACATAGTCGATACTACTCCAAGCGCGTAACTTACGAAATGACTCGTTGGTATTGTGCACAACACATCCCCAGGATCTCGCGCGTTTCACCATACTTATAATGCGTAGTGATGCAAGGCCGGTCACACGAATAAAAAATAAATTATACACCTGTTTTACGACTTTTCACGAAATTTCACGCACCGACGCTATACCACGTTCGTCGACCAAGTATCGATATCAAATGCTTAAGGATTCTCAGTAGAGAATCTGACTAAAATTCTACGCGTAAGACCCCACGCACTTTCCACACTTTCAAGGTTCCTGGCGAAATCGAGTCTCTCTCTCTTTCTCTCTCTCTCTCCCACCTCTCCGTACCATTATTCTTGTCCTTGTCTCGCAGCATTTCAATTCGTCTTACTACTGGCAAGAATCTATTACGCGAGAGACTACCGAAATTTGTCCACTATCCCTACCATACCGACGCATACTCTACCAATCAGTGCCAGTCAGTACAAGACACTGACAATAATCACTGATGCTTACTATCCTATAGTCCCAACGGCGTATTCTAATATGCGTACCTACTAGGGACCATTGCTAGAGGCGTGTTTACCTCCATCCGAGTGTCCGCTTAACCGCTTATACACTTACACGCTCATATAGCGTACCACGCATAGTAATGTGCCTGCTAAGGAGAGAATAAATAGTCGACGTCATCTTCGATGGGTGTTGGACCGTGATTTTTCTTGTTTTTATTAACTAAATTTTAGGCCCGACCTTACCGCCATACACGCCGTAGAAAAACACGTGTAGATTTAATACGACAAAGTACTACGGGATTAATATCATTATCATAATCATATCTACGACGAGTCGGATTATTCATTATATTCAAGAATCAATGCTCATAAGCCCCACTATAAAGCTGTATGTTTCATCAATGAAGGGATTTAAAATCATAAGGTTTACCGTACTTTCGAATTTTCCTATGTCCCGGCTATTATTCCCTTTTTAAACTGCAGCTGCCTCTTTTCGAATTCAAAATACATAAACAATCCCGTGCGGCAATATCTGTAATTGCACCCCCCTCCTCCTCCCCCATCCCCCTAACTATCACCCGGACTTCGGCTATATTTCACAATTTTCATCCCTCTCACGGAGAGAGGGTGTGGTGCCCTACATGCATGTAGCTCGTGTAACAGTGGTCAGCAACTAGGAGAGCCAGTTACGAGAGAGGGGTTCGTACGTGGTGCATCGGACTGTACGCATTCGCATGCGTACTAATATGTGTACGTGTGTAGGGATGGTCAGAGACGTCTGAAAAAGCCTGTAGCAGCACGTGTGCAGAAGCGTGAGCGTACACGTATATGATCTACTGCGCTAATAACGACCGGGCAGCGTCCTAACGATGTTTTAAGCTGTAATTAATTTAGTAGCCTGCACCCTTAAGCCTTAAGCCTGTACCATACCGATAGTGCGTAACGAATATCGTAGGGGGATGGAGATAAAACGAATATCTGCTCCGAAGGGGGATGACAGGGTTAGGTGGGAGGAGGGTTGGGGAGGATCGGAGGATGGAAGACTTTTTCTACTGCGATTTCTCCTGTGGTTTCCGACTTTTTTCTGGGAACGATGCATCCCGGTGGAGGGGTCGACGATATTACCGTGGTATGAGAGGAGGGGCGTCGGGATGTCGGGACGTCGGGACGCCGGGACGTCGGAACGCGCGGCGCCTGAAATCCTAGAGGAGAGTCTAGACGAGAGTCTAGGACAATGCCCGCTGGGAAAGCTGCCAGGAGTAAGGAATAAAAAAAAGGAAATTAAAAAAGGTAGGAAAAGAATAAGTAAGGAAGACGCACGAAAGACGCCGAGCATCCCGACGTCGAACTTTTATCTCTTGCCGTTTTCCTCGTCCTCTTTGCCGCGAAAGATATTTCGAATGCATAAATAACACCTCTAGGAAATATAAGAGAAGCCGCGCATTCGCGCTGACAGGCTAATATCACGCCGTGTGATTTTCCTTATTAAAGGTCGCCACCGCAATGTGCTAGGTGGGTATAGCGAACCCCATCCGTACCCCATGAATTATTCAGGGACGTACCTATACCAACAGAACCACCCCTCCGTGACCTCCTGTAGTATATTCTCGCGCGAAATTTTTCCTCCCTCGTCCCGAAGGATTCGGACGTACCTCCGCCACTGTCAGAATCCCACGGGCAATCTTATATAACAGGTTATGTCCGAAGGCAGTGTTCTTATTGATAGCACAGTGCGAGCACGAACCCTCCCCCGTAATTATAATTAAAAGTAAAGAAAAGAAGTAAGAGAGAGAGAGAAAAAAATAAAAAAAAGTAAAAGTCATAACGAAGAGAAGAGAAGCAAGATGGTTAAATCCCAAAAGTATCGAAGTGGCCTCGAAAAGCCGATTCAAGAGTCCCGGGCGTAACGAATCTCTCTGGGTAATTAGGCAGATTACTTTCCGGAGTCGTTTAAAGCCCAGTGAGCTTCTTCTTCTTGCAGGATGATGGTAGTGGTAGATATAAAGGGTAGCTTTCTGTGATATAGGGGTGGCATCACCAAGCCACGGATAGGTACCACCACCGTTTACTGGTGACTACCACCAAGTCGAGACGGTTCTCCAGGGTTCCTTCGTACATGGAGTACCAGATAGACGAAGAGGAGAACGGGTGGGGGAGGGGAGGGGGGACGTCGAAGGGCTCCAAGGGCTCCGAGAACAATTAAAGGAGGACATTCTTGGAGAGCTGGGATGCCGGGAGGCTGCAATTCCGAATGAAACTTCAATTCAACCGCGAGTGGGGGGCTAATCGACCAAAAAGCGCATTCCTACCGGAAGTAATGCTCAACGACTAATGTGCCTAATGGGTATGGACTGCATCACCCTCTTCATGGTACTTGTAGCCATCTCGTCATTCGTGCCAGACGCGAAGTTCTCTTTAACGATTCCGCGAGATTTTTTATCGTGAAAATTGTTACTGGCGTTACGCAGAAACGTCAGAATAAAATTCCCCAAGGAAAAAGCCACGAGTAAAATACTGGTATAGGAAGTATACCCGTTGGCATACCTGTACACAATAGTTGAGAACGGGGGTTGAGGCAGGGTGGGTCTTACCGCGTTGCTGGTCCCGTTATATTTACGGGACAGAGACGTAGCGTCGAGAGGATCCTGTTAATTAAATAATATTTTCTCCTAACCTTACCGGGACGCCGGAGTTTGATAAGGAGTCCAGAGAGGGCCACGTGAATGAGGGTACGAGAAATTGGAAGAAAGGGAGGAAGGGAGAGGAGCGAAGAGGAAGGAAAAGAAAAACATGGCCCTACTAAGAGCACTTATTGCAGTATTGAGATCGTAACTCAGGACGCAGAACCGTCATAAACGTCCCCAGTGACCCCGGGGTCACTACACAACTATACTGCTAACGCTGTTATATCAGTATAGCCTGGACCTTCTAGCGAGTATCTATACGTATACCACTTTAGGTATATGTATCGCCTATATATAATAACTATACGTTATTATATCGCATACGTGTTGGAGTTTCTATTACGGCAGGCTGACTTCTAATTCCTTGGAATTGGCGCGAGATGCCATATAATAAAGATCCGAGAATGAAGGGAGGAAGCCCTTTCATACGCTTATACTTCTATTCGATATGTAATTCGAATAAGAAATAACATCTGGTATATCAGTCGTGTCAAGTACGCGTAATGCATCATCAAATAGAGATACCAATTAACATTTGAAACTGTTAAACGCTAGGTCTTTGTATTAATCGTAGTGATGAGTGATCACGTGACCGTTGGCAGCCATTACAGACAATATGGCCGCCCAGGCGGAGTAGAGCGTGCCAGGAAACTTCAGCATTGGAAGAGAAGAGTTTCTTCGTGAAGAGATGGAAGAATTTTAATGGGTGCCTGGGTCAAAGTACCTACCCTCTTTCTCTCTTCTTCTTCTCTGACTATCTCTCTATCTCCCTCTCTCTCTCTCTCTCTCTCTGAAAGATCACTGATAATAATACCTGGCGAGAAGGAGAAAGATCGAGAACGAAATTAGAGGCAGCAAGAAGGAGTAAAAGTTAGGAGGAGGCACGGAAGGAGAGAAGGAAGGATAAAAATAGGAAAAGGAAGAACAAAACTGCCAGCTGGAATACACGCGTGCAACTATTGGATCGTTGCTGGTCTATACTATGTTAAGCATATGTTCCTATGGTCTGTCAAGTATAACGCCTAGTACCTCTTTTGTATCTCCCCTTCTAGCAGCATCCCTCTTCAGGGAGAGAAATGGACTCTCAAGGCATTTATACCCCAGAGGAGGGGGTGAAGAAAGTAATAGGAAGGTTACTCGAAACGAGGGAATATTCATAATGCTAGATTAAGCGTGGGAGTGGTGCTGCTAAGGGTAGTCAACCTTTCCGAAAGGGGGATGGTTAAGGTGGGCCCCCCTTGGATTGCCGAACTAATCAAGAGCCCCATTTCATTCCCCAGAGCTGCTGACAGTACCTACACGTACCGTACTTCCTTCATCCCTTGCATCCCTGACTCCGTCCTTTCTAAACTGTCCTCCTCGCAGCCTCCCCAAAGGATAATCTCCAACAAACAGAAACTTGAATCCCACCCCTGTCCTGTTCACACCTATAATCCAAGACGTGCAAATCATTATTTTTATATTCACCTTGCTAAGTGTACGATCTCGTTTCAGTATTACAATTGCGTTACAATTTAGAATAACGATTTCCAGCAGCTCCCTATGCGACACGTATTAAAGAATGTCCGTAAGGTAAAACGATCGTCTGGAGCAATCTAGTCTACGCGACCAAATCCAGCCTAATCTAATCTAGGCTAAATGTCAAGCACAGACTAGGAGACACGAACTACGGTGTAATGAGTGAAGTGTAATGCCTACCAGCTAGCGGGATCATCGTATACCGCGTTCCTCGACGGATGTGACGTAAGATTAACGTACCGGATAATGACAGGACTGGCGTGACACGGCATCCTTCCCCTATATGCCATACTATATACACACGCTGCCGCCGCTATTAACCCTTTTATCCGAGATTTCAACTCCCCCCCTCCCCCCTTGAAAATGGGGAGAAATTATCCAAAGCCTTTCTCGTAGTTTCCCTGCCTTCCCACCAGCCCCTCCCGCCGCCCCTCACTCATTTCTAGCCCGCGAAACTTTGTTTCTACAACGTTGGCTACCCTTGTAGGAATTTAAGGCTATAGGAACAAAAAATTCCCGCACAGATATTTCTTTTAACACTGAAATACCTGAGCCAGCGGTATTTCCAAATATGAGCCTTGGGCTAATAAAATATAATCTCGATATCATAAATGCTGCTAATGCTGGAAACATTTTCCTACGTGCGTATATGCTTCACGTTGGGGATGTACGATTGGTTTTATCTATTTTATCAGCTATCCATTATCGCCGAGAGCCGTGCGGCGCGCTGGGAACGTTTGTACCAAAGTGATGAGTCTATGGGGAACTATAGGCTATAGGATTTTCAGGAAGGTTTATGCGCAGGAGTTATGGACCAGCGTATAGCAGAGACCTCTGGATAGGTAACAGTGCGAGCTACAGGCTAGGGAGAGTGGTCGAAGGATTTTCAAGGCTTTTAAAAAATGTTACATGACACAAATTAAGATTCAAATTAAGTGGAAGAAAAAAATTAAGGAAATTCAATGCTACGCGCGAGAGGAAGTTATGAACCGATTTTATGTAAATTTATGCAACCCAATGAGAAGTATGTATGTATGAGTATGTATATATATACACATACGTATATATTACATCATCCTATACAGTTTCATGTTAAAAAGCTCTAACCTATCCAAACGCGATTATCAAAGTCAAATAATTAATGTTTCAAAAATTCTTGTCCACAACTCTTTAATAACAGACAGGAGTCCTGGTACCATTAACGTCAGTACTGACAACCCCCGCTAATTAAACCCCATAAATAATTAATTTATCGATAATGGAGTACACCTATGTACAAGCCGGACTGCACCCATGGGAAATAATTATTTCATTATCGGAACTAAAATAATTCTCGAGCCCCACAAATCGGACACTTTAAAACGCCGCTTCGAAAATTTCCAACAATTAAATGTCCCACTGCCACCCACCATTACTTGCATTCCCCTCGTTCTCGTGTATATTCCATTGAAGCCCTGTGTTTCTTCCAAAAAAAAAAGATCAAATGAGAGAAAGAAAAAAAATCTTCAAAAAATAGTTGCTCGCACAGGGTGCGAAAACGATCGTCGCAATATGCAGTAAAACACCGAGTGCAACAATGCGAGCGGACCGCCTAGTCGCTTTCCCGTCCCCTCCACCCCCCGATACAAAAGGGGGTGCGCGCACCCCGGATATATATGGGGTGTCTCGTTAATCAAGGGACACCCATAGAGTCAGGGGGTTGAAAGAGGATAGTACAGAGCACAGGGGCACGTGAGAACAGAGGGACCCCACGTATCGAGAATAGGGATTCCGCATGTGTACACACGTGAGTACACGTGTGAGTATACGGCTGAGTATTTAACGGTTGACAAACGAGCCGCGCGTTGTACACTTCGTGCACTGTCGCCCGGAATCGGAATAGCGAAAAACCATAAATTTAACCATTAACCGCGATTAATAGCACCGAGGCTGTTGGTTTCACGTTTATATAGCAGGTACGGCATACGTATCAACGCGTGTTGTTCTGCGCGCAGTCGGCACCATATGAAATACAATATACATGTGTAAAATGAGCGCGCATTTATGAACAACACCACGGGAATACATATGATGAAAAAAGAAAAGGTCGAAGTAAAAAAAAAAAATCGAAGCAAAAAATCTCAACCATATTACGGGTCAGATTTGACTCTTATCTCTGCCTTATCTGTTACACGTTATATGGTTAATAAATTTTTTTTTGTATTTCCTACGTGATTCTTCGACAGCAATGGCGGCGTTTTCATTCGAAATCGTGTCGGGTCGACTCGAAAGCAAGAAGATGTGCCACGACGAGACCATCTGGTGTACCGTTAAGCCGCGTTTACACTTCTTTTTCTCTAGTGCGCCTGCTTCTTCTCCACAGTCTTGGCTTTGGCTTTACCTACAAAGGTACCAGACCTGACTGTACCAAACTGGCCTTATACTTTATTTTCTACGCAACTCTAACAGCTAGTGTAATCGCACCTTTGTTTAGGAATGATGTATGCTTCCTTTTTTATTTTCATTTTTTTCTCCTCCACGAGGCAACCATCCGGGATACATTAAATTGGATGCACAGGACCTATCGAATATTCAGGTATAAGAGTATAGCTTGGACGTTGTGGTAGCACTGAAAAACCAATAACGACTTGTATCGGGGATTCATTAGGATCCCCTTTGGAGTCTACATGGGAAACGTTAAAAACCTTTTAAATCGTAAAAGGGAAAAAAAGCAGACAAAATAATTAAAAAAAAAAAAGAAAAGAAATAAAAGACCAGGAGAATAAAACGAAACGTCCGTACGACGCTAGGGAAGTTACGGACCGTCGAGCATCGTGAGAGGTATATATATAAGCAGTGCAGGGTTCAACACGTGGGGCTCTAGTAAATTATTCGAAATTATCACCGAATTCCAAGGGAACAGCCGGGAGTCTGGTTCGCTCTTCCTTCTCTTCTATACAAGCCGACTGCCACATAACGCAGAGAGAGACTCGCCGACTGGTTTTCGGGCCACACGCGCTTCACGAATCATTCTGTGTCCTTATCTCACTCTTCTTCTTTATTTTTTATGTTTATATATAAACACACGCAAACACGGCCACAATATATATATCTTTCTCTATCTCATCAGCTCATACGAAAGTTCAGAAATTATTCTCTGTATCTGTCTCCTTTTATCTCGCGTACGCGCAACGCATGAAAAAGACCGTCTAATAATCTCTGCGTTTCTCATGGCTACTATATAGTCCCTTATCGCGCTTTTACTTTCGTGAATTTTTTTATTCATACATAACGATTCGGCTACTTTTTTGTCATTTCAAATTCCGTCCGAACCGCCGCCAACTTCTAAACCCGCCGTAGTACCTGAAACTACCTACAGCACGAGGGTGTAAGTCGGTAAATCGAATAAGCTGAAGAATGAGGGGACGGAAGAGTCGAGCGAAATGAGCCACGGGTGACGTTGGCAAATTTCGAAAATTCCAATAAGAAAATTTCTATTGGCAAGAGAGGGGGGGGGGGGGAGACGAGAACAAAAAAGTTCAACGATGTCGCTGCGAGCGTATATATGACTTCCTTTGGTACAGCCACGGACACAAGTTTGGAATCGTAAGATAGGAAGCCGAGGGAAACGTGAATAGAGAGACAGAGAGATAGAGGGGATAGCAGAGTATCGGAAAGAGAAAGATAAAGGGACTACCGACAACCGTAGAAAGAACGAACGACAGGGTAGAGCAGAGATACAGAAGCAGGTCTTCCAGTTTTTTTAACAACCACCAAACAGAAACGACATTCTTTCCCTCTTCGTGTATGTCCTTACATTCTCTATATACTCCTGTCCATCTCTCTGCTATGCTATACTGTAATCAATATAGGCGCACGTCGATACCATACTATAGTATATATAATACAAGCCCCGGTTTACTATACAATATAATATTGAACTAGAGCTAAGATAAAGTGTCGACGAATAGTGCTATAATCGTATGCGTACACCTTACAAAACTACATTACATAATTCATTTCCACGTCAGAGTGAATAAAAATAGACGATACGTAGGACTTATGCATATGTAATACATATACATATAAATATACTATAGTCAACCACATATAGGATACAGAAGTCCAGTCCCTCAAGGGTCTCCAATCAAGAGTGTCTGTGTCCATTTAAAACGTCACATGTAAGATAAAAATTGTAATGAGCGCAACTGCAAGATAATACCTGAGTGCGTTTCATGCGCTACGGTGCGTAATGGGTACAGATAACGAGTGGCTTATCAAATGCAAAATCAAGTGGCCTGCGTCAGCGATGCATCGACAAGTGAAAAGGGGAAGAGAACTGATAAAAATGTAACAAACAAAGGGAAGATAAAGGAGATCAAGGGTAGGATGTGTGGGGCTAGAGTGCACTCTACTTAACCACTTGACCTATCCAATTCTACCCTTACGCCGACTGCCTGACTGGCTAACCCTTGCACGGCGCTATAGGGGTTGGTAGATGGATAGACAGATATAGCAAACATTTTGCAAAGTATCTACCAACCCTTCGAGATATTGGAAATTAAAATGTGCTGGCGTGCAGGGATGCATCTGGGTACACATGAACCCTTCTGGCAATGCATGTGTGCACACGTGCATTTCTCTGCGTCGTGGCAACGAGGATTGGTGCTGACAATGACTGAAATTACTCGGGTCCACTCAGGATGGAAAGTAGGACATGTGGTGCATACTCTGAAGAATGAATAGGGACTTCACATATGTGAGAATCTTTCTCTTTTTTTTTACATGAAATTGCACGCACGAGTACATATTACAGACGCATGAATTTTTAAAGGGAAGGAACTCGAAGGTACTCTGTCACGCGTGACAGTCACATATGATGATAGAATGCGTGGTACATTTTTGATCACGAATAATTATCGAATGTAACCGACAAGACGACCATTCGAACTGACTTGCGTGTAGTCGAAGGGAAAGAATTTCTTAAAGCATTTCGGTGATCTAAGGATGGATGAGTCGATAGATTCATAGATCCCAGATAAACCCGAAAGAATAGATGGAAGTCAGATGAAAAACAAAAATGGGTAAAAAGAGAAGAGAAACTGTTAGAAAAAGAAAGGAAAAAAGGTAATAAGCGTGGTAAGCCAATCCAAGGATTCCTAGAGTCTAGTAGACTTCGCTTATAGTACCTAAATATAGTATCTGTACTTAGGATTGTCCAAAAACGTTGTACGTGTTAACGAGCGAGGAAGAAGATACGTTTTAAGATGAAAAATGTCGAAAAGTTGAAAATTCCTGGAAGGAATCGAGATACATTATGTATCACTGAAACACTATGCTATATGCGCTCGCACCTACGCCTGTATACATGAATTCCTACGCATACCTTTCTTTCACATACAGAAAAGCAATTTTACTTGTGTG
>JARPRH010000456.1:1079705-1090370 GCA_031763665.1 Calameuta haemorrhoidalis | reverse complement strand
GTTGTCGATGATGACAACGAGGAGAATGCAGCAGTTTCCACTAAGGATCTGGATGCTGAAAATCCTGATGAAAATTATGGATGTGCACACTACAAAAGAAAGTCAAAATTTGTGGTAAGCAAGTATATTTAGTTCATCATGTTTTATTTTTCTCTAATATTATAGATCAAAATGAACCTGCGTTATTATTTTGGACCTTTAGGCTTTCATAAATTTGGTTATCAAGATTGGATGCAGGGCCTTTATTAGCAATTTGTAAATATCTTTTATTGAGTTTGAACAAGTGTGTATGCACAAACAAATACAGAATGTAAAAAAGAGGGATAGAGAGATTATACAAACAGCATCAGAGCAGCTGTAATAAACGAATTAGAAAAGCATGTAGCCTGTACGTGATAGTATAAAGTTGTTTGAATGGTTAATCACGCTTTTTACAATTGCCGCTTTGCTACCTAGTGCTTAAGTACCGTAGTCTTTCAACGACCATCTACTATCTTATTGGCGCAATTCACCAAAACTAATGCTATCAAAATTTTGTTCTCGGGAACCCGCTGATTTCACTTGCATTTTTAGTCATTGCCAAAATAAATGCACGCGCCACTTTCTCCTGTAGAAGGTCACTAGGTTAGTTTACCAATAATTTGCAGATAATTCGCGTACAACCTTGGCCCTACCTCAATCTAGAGACATGGCCGCCACGCATGAGTACACATGTGTGGGTGGGTGGTATATTTGCTGCTTATACGAAATAGATCAATAATGCCTTACTATATTCTTATGCATACATAGTGTTTCAACATATACAACAAGGGGTCGATTTTCGGATAAGAAACTAAGTGACTAAGTTAAAATATTTAATTTTCGAATCGTACTTGTAAAGATAACATCAAAAATCAGTTGAAAAGAGTGGAATGTTACAGACCTCTCAGTGCTTGCATGCAACACTAAATTTTATTTTTACAATTTTGTGTAAAATATTTTTCCTTTTTTTCGTTCACGGGTTTATTATTATATCTACGTTAACATAGTACACCCTGTACTTGTTATTACATATATAGTTCCTTGGAATCCTTTGAATCATTTTTACGATATTCATACTATGAAACCAATTGTAAATACCAATCTGGATACTACTTAAAAATCTTATATTCATTATAGACACCATGCTGCAACAAGGTATATACCTGCAGATTCTGTCACGATGAACAAGAGGCACATACTGTAAATAGGAAAGAGGTGACAGAGCTGATCTGTGTGCTATGTGACACTCGTCAGCCTGTCCAGGCCACTTGCCAAAAATGTCACTGTCGTTTTGGAAAATATACATGCCTAGAGTGCAATCTCTTTGATGATGAGGACAAGAATCAATACCACTGTGACGGATGTGGGATCTGCAGAGTTGGTGGTCGTGATAGATTTTTTCATTGCGCAAAGTGCAACATGTGTCTCCCGGTGCAACTGCAAAATGGTCATAAGGTAAAGAAAATGCATGGCGCAGAACACAATAACGTCTATTATAGAGTATAGATGTTTCCAGATAGAGGAAAATAATGAGATACCTATTAATATTTCCAATAGTGCGTGGAAAACGTCTCACACGCGAATTGTCCAGTGTGCTTAGAGGATATTCATACCAGTCGCATTCCTTGTCACATTCCTGACTGTGGCCATTTGCTACATCGCACCTGCTTCGAGGAACTCCTGCATTCAGGACACTATGCATGCCCCACGTGTCAGGTATCACTACTTGACATGACAGATCTTTGGAGATTCCTGGATAATGAAGTCTCAATGACACCTATGCCACCAGAGTATAGGGATTATAAGGCAGATATTCTTTGCAAGGACTGTCATGAGGTTTGCACTCACAAGGATATATTCTGTAGCAATAAAGAAAGGTTTTATGATATTCATGAAAAATTTTCTCATATGTATTCTTAGGAGTCTACAGTGAAGTTTCACGTTGTGGGTCTCAAGTGTCTCAATTGCGGCAGCTATAACACATGCAGAATCAAAGGATCGCCCTGCCCAGGTAATATACTAATGCAGTACAAACTATCATTTTATCTAAAAAAAAATTAAGCAGTACCTAAACAAGTATTATAACTATCCTTGGCAGATCCAGAATCTCCGGATGTGGCTGCAGGTAGCAGTACAGGTGATGAAGAACGTTCTCAGGGTCAGAGTTCACAGTAGAAGAATTGGAGAAACATTTTAACTTAGTGATTTCGTTTTTCAGCCGCTCACAAGATTTTTAAAAAATTAGTCTGTACGAAATGCATTCCCTTTATAAGACAAGGTGGTGTGCCCTCACGAATTTAGAGTGACGTTGCTAAATGAAAAAATCTACAGTAACGTGGCACGTAATATTGTACAAACTGAGGCTGGAAAAGCCAGGCATAAAGGGGGAGGGGAGGGGGGGCAAATTAAAGCTAATTTAAAAATCGTACTTTTTCATGGCTTTAAAATATGAGATTGCTGTCATCTTATGGCTGCATGCATTCCATTACTCAGTTACTGTTTTGCATTAAGGTGATACTTCTGAAACGCCGAATGAGGCGCATTTACCTGAACGAAGATGATTATTGTTGCTTTGTATTCATTATTATAAAATGAGCATTAGAACATTCTTTTAGCCATTCCAGTTGACAAGAAACGACAAGACGTCTAATACAATAAAGTCAGGCAACTTACTTATAAAAATAAGTATACATATGAAGAAATATACATATATAAATATATATATATACAAGAATGTGTGTTATGCGCGTGTAGTCTGTTTAGGGTATGAATCACGACACTTGGTTTTGTTTTTCTTGAGATTAAATAATACGTAATGAAGCATTTTCTTCTGTCCTACACCTGATCTGTGAGGTCCATTGGTATCTATATATATATAATTCAGTGTAGATGCTTTTGATTTAGTAAAGTCAAACCCATGGCTCTTGTGGAACTCAGTTCTCACTAGACATCCCTCCGTGTAAAAGCACTTCCACTCTTATAGATCTTTATTACGTGTGATCTTTATCACTTTATTGTTCACTTGTAAACTAAATACAAATTACAAAAAAAGGCTCTTTGTACATAACGGCCGCAATAATGTTTTATATTATAATATAATATTCTATCAAATAAACCGGCTATAGTTTCTTCACTTTCTTTCGTTCGTCGTTTCCTCTTCTTTATTAGTGTGTCGATACAAAAAAGAGAAAAGAAAAACATACGCATATACGTACAAAAAGCGTCACGATATGGCTGACATCCTCCATCTGGTGACAGATACTCTAATCAGGAGAAGTCATCCCACTATGGTCTATCCATATGAACACCTTCAGCAATCACACACAAAATCGCTGCACGGTGTCTCATGGCATGGAAAGATCAGAGGGAAAAAATGTCCCATTAAGACAGTTCAGGAACGCGAAACTGGCACATTCATGTTCTTCCTGTTCCCCAGGAACTCGAAGACTCGTAATACTCCACTGTTTAAAAAATAATTCTGATCGTTCGCCGATTTCTTTACAAAATCACCTAGCTCTACGTTTTTTGGCTCTCGTTTTCCCAAAATTCCTTCGATACAGTAGCATTCGTTATAGAGTTCCCTCGCGCTGGGGGGGGGGGGGGGGGGGTACTAAAAATGCATATAATAATAGTAGGAAACGATAGACGTAAACCCCAACTCCAACGCCACTTGTTCTTCTCTTAACCCGTTTTCAATTCGAGTCTCTGACTAGTTGACTTGTTTCTCTCCACTCAACACAACAGTGTGTACTACATTATCAAAGTACGACACAATTTCACATGGACAACGTATTACCAATTAGTAACCTTGTACCCAGAATCCATTGTGTCAGGATTGAACATCCTTGCAGTAGAAACTTTTGATATCTTCCTCTCAGAAGTTAAGCGTACGCGTTCGGTCTGTGAGAACTCCATTGACGCTGAGATAATGTCGGGCAGCCCTGGTCATCTCAATTTGATCTGGAGTCCTGCCACAAGCTACGGTCAACCACTCTTCCTCGAGGAGATGCTGCAGAAGTACACGAAAAATAAAGACCGATTATGACTTTACTTAATCAACACTTGCATAAGGATGAAGATGCCCCATCTCATTCATGCAATATTTTTTTCACTACAATCTTCAGAGATTTATCATCAATGACAGACACTCACCTTGGTACGTTTCGGACGCCTAAGTGGCGAGGTGCCAAGGTTACAGAAGTTGTCGAGAGTTTCGAATAAGATTGCCCTCTTCGCGTTTGTTCGCCGATGTACGGATGCAAAGTCGTGGGAAATCTGGAAAGGATAGAGACACACTAGCTACAGCCGGCAGTTGAGAAATAAAAATTTAGAAAAAAATGCTAGAGTGATTGTGTGATAATAATATGATGGCAATGACGGCGACGGGGCTGGGGAAGTGGGGGCAAGGGGGCCACCGTGATGGGAATCTGCACGTGACAAGAAGGCATATTATAGATTCTCTTTAAAATCTTTCGTTCAACAGTTAGTCACATTACGCAAGTCATCTTTTATACCTTTTTTCTGTATTTTTTCTGTCTTTTTATCCATTGTTACGTTAAGAAAGCTAGAGGAGTGACTAGGTCTCTGTGTCTTATGGATTTTTATTATCTTTTACTTTTCCTTCTTTCTCTTTCATTACTTCTCCCATCCCTTTTCTTTTCGCTCAATGGGTACAGCGTTCTTTGGGTTTTATCGTAAATACTTTATCTTGGGTTTTACGGTAACGGGGATTTGGGGGAAAGAGGAAGAGGTTACGAAGATATAGGCGTAGATTTCATGGATTGAAGGTGCGGGGGGGGGGGGGGGCAGTTAATTATTTATATGACAAGGATAATCGAAGGGTAATCATTGGATGCTTTGGTTACGCTAGGCCAGGCCTCTTTCTTACGTTAGATCTTTAGATTTTACTTGCGGTTAGTTGCAGACATGCGACAAAATCCAACAAAAAAATAAATAAATAAATACGTAGAGGGACATAAAAAATATCTATGCTCTTGCTAAGACATCAGTTCCATTTTTTAAAAGAGTGCCATTCTTTACGAATTTTAATATACAAGAGTATCCATAATATGGAAATGATGTCAGGATCCTACCACAAGTGAACATCCATTCACGAATGGTAACATGTAGAAGAATATTAAATGAACAATATCATGATTGAGATACGAAACAAAAAAAAATTAACAAGGAAAAGTGAATTTTCGAATTAAGAAAAAAAAAATCTGGACACTGTCATAGGTCCCAGTAATAATAATAATAATAATGATAATCATAATAATAATGGTAATAATAATTCAGTGGGCTAACATAAGGCAAAAAAATTCCTCTCACACCGAGTAATGGTAAATTGATAACCGTAATATTAATATTAATAGCAATGTAATGGGATAATAGTAGTGAGTAATATTAATGACAATAGTGAGAGATAATAAAAAAAAAATATAAACAAGAACAATCGAATAACTTAAGTACGCGTGGCACTGAACGCCATTTTAAAACCAGCCTCTAGGAGGGACGGGTAACCCGCGTTTAAAAAAACCTCAAAATAATAAGAAATGCGAAGAAGCATTGAACAATATTCTCTGCTAATTCTATAAGAAATATATTAATTTTCCGCGCTTTCTGTACCTTTACAAATTAATTAATAGGGACGAGGGGGGGTAGTAGTACGAAGAAGGGATAAATTGGATCATTTTTAAGGGTTATACTGGTCATGATTTAAGGATTACGTTTCCGTTGGGTCATCAAGACAGAATAATAAGTTAATAATAAATAGATCAAGGCAAGAACGCTTGCGCTCGCACGGCTTTTCATCCGTAAAATTAATTTCGTGTTACGCTACGACTCTTGAACAGTTATAGAATAAATTAATTAAATAGAAAAATCGAATCATTATTTTCATTAGTTATTTTCTTTTTTTTCTTTGTTATTTCCCTACTAGTTAGATTTAAGATTTTTAGGGGGTAGGGGGGATCGCGCGTCCCCGCTGATAAACCACGGAAGGAGAATAGATATATTAATATTATATTAATGATATGAAGATAAGGTTAAATATACACAAAGGGATTTATGCGCACTGTTGCGTCATAGGCTTAGTCTCACTCTAATCAGGTTTGGCGGGAAGGAATTTTGTAAAAATGAAAAATAAATAAAAGTGTGAAAACAGTGAAGATCAACCCAACAGGACAGAGACTGTAAGTATTTGAGGAGAAAAAAAGTTAGATCTAGAGATAGAAAAGGCCGGCTAGCGTGTCTAAAGGCGATTGGTCCGGGAATAGTACCAGGAGAGGGCCGGTTGGTTTTGGATTTGGTTTTGACTTTGGATCTGGTGCTCTACCTTCACAGGACTCGTCCCTGCCGTCAGGAAACTGTCCTCCAAGGCCATCGATGCCGGTGAGAACAGCACTGAGGTGTCCAGACTCTTACTCTGTAATTTCAATGATTAAGGATTACGTAATTTCGCTATTAATTATGATATTAACAATGATATATACCAAGAATGAATAATAAACCCAAATAATCCTCATGGAACTCACCGGTGTCTCAACAGCAAAATTAATATCCGAAGCGTCCTGGGAATTTGCCCAGGACTGACAAAGGGCCTTCCGCGCCCTTTTACCTCCGGATATGCCATTCTCTTTTCCGCGTCTTCTTCCTGTTCCATATCCGGAATCCTGGAGGATACTGCTGCTCGCAAGACTTTCCCTATCAGTCTCCTGCTTGATTATCTCAGTCAAAGCATCCAGACGACTTGGTGTAGCTGGTAGTTGCGTCGCTGCACCGCTACGCCGCTCTAGCTCCGCCAGAGCATTTTTGAAAGGTGTCGGCGTCCTTGGTGTATTGCCATCTGTCAAATGAAAATAATATTTTTAATGTTATTATGATTTTGCGTTACTACTTCTGGAAAGCAGGGTGTATCAAATCTTGTGGCAAATTTATTTGTGTTTACCTACCTGTGTGATTCCTTCGCAAACCCGTTGGTTGAGGCGTTGTAAGTGGTCCTGGACTTCCCTTCGGAGTACTCGCCCTGGGCCAAGATGTCTCTGGACTGAGACTATTGAGAAACTGCGAGGGACTGAATGGAAGCTGCTTTATTGGAGTAGACGGCGCTGTTGTTCCCACGGATTGATGAACCATAAGATAATCAGATTGATTTTCATTGTTTTCCACAGCGTCCGTCCTCTGCTCCACCTCCTCGTGTTCCCCGTCCTCCTCCTCTTCCACCTGCTGTTCTTGATGCTGTTGATGATGATGATGGTGATGATGATGGATCGATCTACGTCTACGTAGTATCAACGGAGGACTAACTTTTTTCTTCCGGTTGGCTGCCATTTCCTCCAAATCCGGCATTGGTAGTAATCGAATGTCCGAATTCCTGGATGTGGCTACCTCATGTGGAATTTCCAGATCAAAGTACCTAAAAATGTCACTTTTGCATTAATAAAATAATATCGAATAAGGCATCTTTTAGTGTATACACCGCAAAGACCCTCATTTTTAGTATCTTTCACTTACTTGGAGAAGGGCGATACGTCCACATTCTTGTCATCAACCAATCCACTCCTGGGTGGTGATTCTAACTGAGTGTCCGTACTGACAATACGTTCAGCAATCTCGATCAAATTCTGAAATTGTGTACCCCCATGTTGCGGTTGTCGAGTTTGCTGTCGCTGTGTCTGTTCCTCTTGCGATTGACCCCACGCCCTACTCCAATCCAATTGCTCGATGTCAAGTTCCTGAGTGGCGCTTACAGCCGTCAAGGTAGAACTACTGTTACCAGTGACGCACGGTATACCTTGACCAGAATTTTCATCATTTTGTACAGGATGTTCCTTTTTCGAAACGGATACCGTTTCCGTAGCTTTTCTTCTGCCTCTACCTGTCGTTAAACGTTATATAAAAAAGTTTCCGTATTGATAATTAATTATCATAATAAACAGTAATTAAATGTGTACCTCTTGTACTTCCTGTCGTTCTACCTTCCTCAGCTTCGTATTTCCGCCTCATAGTACTGTTCCAATGATTCTTAATGGCATTGTCGGTTCTACCCGGGAGAAGCTTGGCAATTTTTGCCCATTGGTTCCCTACCCGACGATGCGCCTCGACGATGATTCTGTCCTCCGCTTCTGTCCAGGCGCTTTTCTTTATACCAGGATTCAGATGATTGTGCCATCTTTCACGGCACTGTTTACCGATTCGACCCTTTAAATGTCTGGCTATAAGTGTCCACTTTTTAGGTCCGTATTTTTCCACGAGTTCCACAACCTTCTCGTCTTCCTAATCAGGACCAATAAAACAAAAAATTCCGTCAGACATTTTAAATAAAGCATATCACGTCTACACTGTGCACTATACACTAGCATCGAAGACTTTAGGTTAATATGTTCCTGACCTTGTGTAAAATTGACAGAGGTAAACGGTGCACACTATGCAACTGTATAACCATAAATTCTATGCACTTCGAGCACGATGCACAGACTCCGGATAAGATTCTAGGGAATGACCATGAGAGAAGATTCTGCACCAGGTGCATCCACTATCCTTAACAGGAATGAATGGATGGAAAGAGAGCGAGGCAAGGAAAAGGCGAGAGAGAAACAAAGAGTAAAAGAAAAGAGGTTTGCCCTTGGCTCTGTTGCTGAGTGCATTGGCACGCTGCACAACACAGCATCACGAGCGTGATATTCTTATTGCATCGCCTGTACAGTGCACTGCGCCAAGATCCGTGAGAGTGCATTATATAGGTAGGACACCCGGTGGATTTTACGCGGGACACAGTGAAGCTGCAATCAATTAATCCAAGTAACGGGATTGCATCCTCAGCTACTAAAAGTACAAGAAAGATAAAAGTAGGATGTAACAGGTCAATTTTAATTCTAATTAAAAAATGACGATTTGCTAAATTGTAGTATACACTACGATAAGGATACCATAGGACACCGTAAGCGGCGCCTATGGCGCGGTGGAATGTTGCGTGGGAAAGCATAGCCACAACACAATCAACATAATGCACCGCACCCTTTTGTCGGTGTACTCCTCTACGGTACACACCGTTACACGCTGAGATCCAGAGAATGAAATAAGAGAAGGAGAAGCGAACCAAATAGTCAAACGAATAAACAATTAAACTAGTGCTTCCAGGGGAAGATTGCACAAAAAAAATACGAAAAAAATAATAATAACGAGTACCAACTGTCAGGCTGTTACATTTCTTCCCTAGTGCTCATAGTCAGAAATCACAGTAGAAGCAATACGTTCGGATAGAGAAGGAGCCTAGTCAAAAGAAGAAACCAGTTTCGTCCGGCACGATTTTCGGGGGGCTTCTTTAAAGGGACCCTAAGGGGCCCCGAAATAGTCCGGACAGACCCTTCAGGACTGTATTCCGTAGGGCCCCTTGGCCCCTTATAAAATCCTGGGTTAAAGTCCTCCCAAATATATACCAGCGGCTTCTAAAGGGAGGGAGAGAGAGAAAGAGAGAGAGCGAGTGAGACCGAGACAGGCTGAGCGCGAGAGAGTCCTTTTGTTTCGACTGGTCAGGATCAACCGTTGCTTCTTGGAAGTCCGTCCTGGGATTTGGACATGTGCTACGTGTACGTACATAGTCTTCTTCATCTGTAGTTACTGGCCCGACAATGAGAGAAGGGCTATCTCTTACTCCATACTGCTCACCGGTCCTGACCTGCACCACGAAATAACTAACCTCCTTAGTCCAAGGACCCTTGACCAACTCAGGATTCACAACTTTGGCCCATCTTTGTTGGCACTGCACATCGCTTCTATCTGGAAAGTGGGCTGCCACGGCGTCCCACCTTAATCCAGATCCAAGCTGATCAGCGCTGCTCACTAGTTGCTTCAACAGAGCATCCTGAAATAAGAATAATAGACACCCTTATGAATATACCTTTCCTTAACGGGAGCTTGACTGCTTAAACTTTTAATAATTTTATTTTACCTCTTCCTTCGTCCAGCGACCTTTATTTATATGTTTCCCCTGTCCCTGTCCCGAGTTACTTCCGAGATTTTGACTTTGAGTACTTATTTGCGCCAAAGAGGAGTTCTCGCTCTCGGAATCGTCTCCGCTGCTCGAGTCATATCCGGATCGTGAACTGTAAAAAAAAAAGGGAAAAAGAAAAATATAATTACATCCTTTCAATAGTGTTCAATGCCGAAAAAAAGGGTATCTTCTCTAAGAAATCTAGATCGACCAAATCCGTTTCCGGAATTTATTCTCAATCTTTGACTTCCTGTCTACTCCCGTTTTTCAATTTTGTACAGTACGATCGAGATCCTTCGGCAAACTTCCGCCAGGATATCATGGCTCGCTGAACATTAAGCTTTTCCTGTCATTCTCACTAATTTCCTTCCCGTTCCAGGACATTTCTTAAGGAGCTTCCCTCCTCTTTTTCTTCTTTTACTCCGTTCTGTCTTGTTCTTCCTTTTTTTTTATTGTCAATGGGTACCCACCAAGAAGCAACCCGACGAACCAAACCGCATCCGGTATTTTTGTGTCGCGCAAGTGTTTCACATCTAATTAACTTCCTGCCAAAAAGGAACTTCTACTATGCGTCGCGAATAGACCGCGAACTTCCTCTTACATACCTGAAGTGAAGAACAGGCCGAATTTCCTGGTCATTTGTGTGTGCG
>JARPRH010000456.1:1023646-1039341 GCA_031763665.1 Calameuta haemorrhoidalis | reverse complement strand
AGCGGGATGGGTATAACGCTCTTTGAGAATTTGATTTTTAAACGAGATTGTAATACGGAGATACTTTTTCACGCTACTTTTTCTCTCCGAAGAAAATATTCCCTAGGATAGTCTCTAGGGTTATTGATGCCAATGGGGTCAATATAAATTGTTACCAGATTCGATTGTCCTATCGATACTCCTTTGAATATCTCATCGTGAATCTCTCGCGTCGTTCGAAACTCGTAAAGTAATGAGTCTTAATGCTCTCAATCGTTATCCTTCACACGAATTCTTGTTATCGTAACTATCGAACACTTTTTTTTTTTGTACTACCCACCCGTATTATATTAATGACTGTCCTATACCTTACCGCGTTTCTAGGTGTTTGCTAAGAGATTCCAATGATGATACGTAATTAAGATATAAATTCAGATACAGCCCGACCCGATTTTCAGCAATACACGAACCCAGAGATTTCCGGTTCATTTACGTGTCTAATTCCATCGGTATCACCTGCACTGTCGGAATGAGGTAACGTCAAGCACACTAGTCAGTCCACGTGTAGAAATCGATTTAAGAATAATTAGTCAGCATGTAAAAGATGCTGATTGCATAATGAAATCCAAGAAAAATATATAAAAAATCTTGCACATGCCGTTTCGTGATACTAGAGAAAAAAAAATCCGAAATATCAAATATTTGTATAAAAAATTTTTTTAAGTAAAGGTAACGCCATTCGTTATTTTTTAATCACTCATCTCTTCTTTTACTTGGTCAAATTTTCTGTCCCCACGAGACCACTCGTAATTATCGAATATTGTATAAAATTGAAATTTGCAGTTACCAATTAATTGATCACCAACCGTATATTAAATCAATTATGTAATCGTCTATTATCTCGTGCCTCTTACGCGCTACCGGTTATATTATCCCAAGTCAAATTTTCGAAGGACGTTTTTGATGCTTTTTATACGGTTATCGCTCGTTTCTCCTTTCACGAACCATTGCCAGTGATTAATGTTCCATTACTTGGAAGCAGATGTTTCAGTCGTAATGGTAAATAGCCACACAGCATTTGGCTACGACCTAAATATTCTCTTCCTATTTGCACCTTTCGACGATCCGTCTATGCGTAGCCATAAGTCATCAGCCACAACTGTATACAGTTATATAATATATACATTTTCCTTCAGGAGTCTATTGAATGATGACTATATTAAATCAAATAATCACATAGTTGAGTATCCTCTGCTATAATTTCAACCCCGTTCACACAGTAGCATAAGGAATGAAAAAAAAGAGAAATTAGTAAAAAATGGCCCATTCGTTTTCTTGATGTACTCGAGTACAGTAATTCTCCTATATAATAAATTCTATGGGAAATGAATGCAGGTATTATTTATCGTATATTTGTATATAGATATATATACATATGAATTCTCTACTACAGAAAGCACGTCACTTACGTTTCGACAAGGTCTCAATAAATAACCCCGTGAAACGAGAGCAATCAAAGAGAAAAGTGCTGCCCGTAATGAGCAACACGACTCAATCCAGTCAGGATTGGCAAGCCGAGTCACAGGAACTCCGTAACGTTTAAAAACATAAAAGCGCGCAGCTCCTATATAAATTGAACCACGCGCCTTCACGTAGGAACTGAGATGGTCGGATCGACGGACGATTCCTAATTATTATCCGCGTCTAATTATGTCATTAACTCAATTACACGAATTGGCGGATCCAGCCGAAATAATAGCCGGGGTTAAATGCTGAGAATTCTTTTGAGTATTTGACATTGGAATTGAGACTGGTTACGGGGACGGTTGTCAGTGGGAGGGACGCGTAAGAATTTGTTAAATATAAAGAAAAAGGCTACGGACTAAATATTTTCGGGCAGATCATTTCCCTTCTTTTTTTTTCCTAGAATCCTACTAATTTTTAGCTTGTTACGTTACCATGGAATTTAAGATTGGCTATCATTCGACACACTAGGCTTTACCTGCCAAATGAAAATCAGCCTTAAGGCGTCTTTACTCAGGCGATTTATTTCTTACAAACTCCCAGCGAGTTCACAATTTCGGCGTTATTACGATAAAAAGGGGTTGACTCCCTGTTGCCCCGAGGGATACTCGCTGCGCGAAATTACGTAGCTGCGCGTAAAGCAACGACGCAAGAGAAGGACGGACGGACGGACGAACGAACCCCGACAGGGGTAAATTATTATTACGGCAAAAACGAAGCAGGAGGCGGCTCTATCTACATACGAATCTGCGGTGGATCTTGAAATAATGAGAAACGCGTTACCGGAGTCATAATCGCGATAGTAACATAGGTGGATACCAGCTCGTTTGCAATGCTCGTGATGTCGTGGTCGTTTGGAGAAATTAAAAAAAAAAATTCCAGCAAGATTACGCCAAGAGGAACGATCTCGTACCGTGTACGAAAAATTAATTTTCTTCCGAAATTTCACCCTCTCTTTCTCTCTCTTCCTCCCGAGTGATTCACGACTGTGATGTCACCCGTCAACATCCACAAGGAACTTTTGGATATTATCACACAGCGATCCGTTAACGCTACGCTAACGTGGCTCGTGACTGATTAGAAGGTAGGCTGTTGGCTCATTAAATTCTCTAATGGCTAAAGGGCTATTGCGTTTAGTACCGTACACCCGGTATTGGTATCTACACGCATAACACCATAACGCCATCAAACTATAAACTATAAATTGGCCTGTATAGGATGCTGTGGATAATAATGGTTAGCTTAGAATTAGCGAACTAATACGAGGGGCCGTGATTGCTATCGCGTTTGCCATTTATGTTCAAAGCACAGCATACACCTGCCTGCCTCCATAACGATCCATCTAGGGTTAACAGATTTTTTTGAGGGTATAGATACACACGTCGAAGGACTGACATCACGCAATATGATTTAGGCGAGATTTTAACTAGATAAAATCAAAGCAAGAAGAAAACGGAGTCTGCACCTTTCAACGTAACACTCGGCCGTAGCAGTAGACATTTTGATGTGGTAATCAGGCACGAATGTACGGGCTATGTCGAGCTACGTACAAAATTTTAAAAATTGACATCTACTTGACGACATTTATTTTCTATTTTAGTTTTTTTTTCCCAGTAGCTTATTGAAGTGTTTTTGGGTAATTAGCAGCTAATGGTAATTACGATCGAGATACGTATGACATAAAATTCAAAGTGTCTACTGTTTACTACATGGCTTTTACGTAGAAACGGGATATCGGATTTAAGAAAATATAGGTAGGATTTAAAAATTCATTCCAGGACGTTACATGCGAATCGCCAAGGTTGCGTCATTTCATATACCCGTGGATGACATACGGGTAAAAAATGATCCCTCGTTAAATTCTACGTCTTCTGTTCTTCGTTAAAAGTAAATGAATGAAAAAAAAGAAGATTTTGTTAACGTCCCTCATTGATGTAGCTTAATACGGCCATAACACGTTATACGACTACCTGCCGTTTACCAAGTCCCTTCATTTTTGAATCGCGGTCAATCGTACGCGCCTCGCTATCGACCATTTATGTTTCCTTGGCGTGTAATTATTCTCGTGAGCTTGGAGTACCCCGTTCCTCCCATGTAATTCAATGAATCACGAAACAGCCTGTGTGGTCCATCGGTGAGGAAGCAGGTAACAGTTTAACACGAATTACGAAATTTTGAAATAGCGATAACACGATAACGAAATCAGTAGCCCGTAACGATCCTCGAGCAACCGATGTCTTACATGGACAATGAACGAGTCGGATATAATTAAAAGCATTTAATTACACGTTCGTAGATCTTAACCCGATCCGCCGTATAAAATTCTTCGTTAATTACTGTCAAAATGCCTTCTAAATTGTAATTTAGTCGAAACTTAAAACTACGGGACTATAGAGGGAGTAGCGAGCGGAGGACAGATTTAATTTTTACTACCGGTTGTACCTCTCTGATCTCGCCGACGGTAGCTGACCTCACACCAAGATCGAATCTATGATAGGACTAAGTTATTTATTTAATTTCCTTGACAAATCCACCGAGTTAAAAAGTAAGGAGACTTTTATAATGGCTAACGCGTGGGTAAGAAATATTTCTTGAAAAAATATTAAACCGCGTGAAAATACAACGGCAGGAACCGGTTCGCCGTTAAACACCGAAAACGCCCTTCTTCCCATTTATTTTCACCTACTGTCCCTCCGTCTCACAAGCCTAACAGCAAGGGCCCAGAGGTTGTACGGTGTGGATATACCAGCCCTCATAAGAATCGAAGACAATTCGCGTTGTCTATAAATAAAAGTTTGTGGACAATTGACAATAATAAATATACACGTTAAATATATATGTCATGAAAGATATATAAGAATTAGCTGAAAATTGTTTGAATCATGTAAAATAATGTAAAGCAGTGAACCACCCCAATCTAGGACTCACCTGTGTGCGGCATCTTGATGCGTGATTAGCGACGCCTTCTGAAACAAGAAAAATGACACAGGGTATATAATTCGTTGCGTCGGCTAAGTTCGACAGTGGATAGGCGTGAGGAGGGTCAAAGGGGGTGGTACTTAATGCGTAATTTTTTTTCGAGGTCAAGCACGCCAGATAGCCAGGGGTATATACTATAACGCAGTGACCATAACGTAATGAATTTAAATGTATTCAAAGGGAGCGCTTGACGCTTGACATGGCAACCCTTAAATATGCAACTAAACCGATAAGCAAAAGCGCGGCTAAATATTACGATACCAGACCGTGACTCTCATTTTGACGAATCCGGCAAAAGCATTCGCACGATCCTGTGCGCGTTCAGTGAGTAAAGGTTAGTTTTCAAAAATCGATGAATCCTTGGAGAAGTACAATCACAGATGATATTTCGCGATATCGCGAAAGACGTTGACCGACAGGTTTCGCATTAAAAACTGATTACCAATCAAGTGGATCTAGTAGAACAGGTAAAATTAATGAGCGATCGGGAGAGTCCCGCACATAAATTAAAAGCATATTAATATAGCTTCCTTCGTTAATAAGTACCGATCATGAAACAGAAGAAGCCGTAGAGAGAAATAAAGAGGCAAGAGAAGAAGAAAAAAAAGAAGCATAAGCATTCAAGATATTGCTATTTATCGCGCTAATTACCATTCCTCTAGGAAATATATCCAATGCCGAATGCCGATGGTAATCTGGTAAAATTTACAGACGCCATTACCCATTATGACCGTTTGCGCAGATCGTATAAGGATCTGCCTTGTGGCGAACGTGGCGAACGTGGCGAGCTCGACGGTAACCGGGAGCTCGACGAAAACAACGGAGACGGCCGCGGTTTGAGAACTCGGCAGAAAACTACTAGGAATGCGTGCGTAGAGAGGCGGGTGGCGTGTACTTTGTGATGCAAATTAATGCACGATTACCAAAGCACCCCGAGCCTCGACTCGCCATCCCCAACCGAGTAATACCAACTACACCCTTACCCAACGTCCACTCGTGCTTACTTCATGCAGAGTTAGCGAACACGTTCGCTACCACCGTATAGTGTACCTGCACAAGGTTGGATAGCTATGTATTAACATAGACTCGGATCAACCCCAACTCCAATGTCTACCCCTGCATTAGGGTGGTTACACGCTCGCGGACGCCTAATCTGATTTAATTATTACACATTATGCGGTTTCCAGTCAAAATATTATTCCCCGATCGAACCACTCGCCCTTTTACCAGGAGCGACATTGGCGACAGGCATGGCGACTGGCGACGAAATATCTTCGATATAGCCATTAAAATTTATATTGTCGGATCCCATCAGTTCGAGTAGCCATTGAGGGTGATAATGGCACGATCGTTATACCGTAAATTTTATCTGAATATATTTACTTCCCACTGGTCCTTAAACCCGGCCCCTCTCTTAACGTACGAACGGTACTGAGAACAAGCCTTCTTCTTCGGCACCACAGAGTTCGTACGCTCTGAAGTTGCCCAAGGGTAGACCCTGTCCCTGACGGTATTAAATAACGTGAAACTTGCCGAAGGTGTGAGTCCGAAGTACTTTCGCTAAAAAGCACTCCGCCACCTCGATACCTATATAACCAGCATAGGTACCCGTTAGTTACACGGCCACGTTTATACTTTTTATCCCCCGGGCTTTCTTGTACTTTTAACTCGAGGATGGTACGATCGCGATGGCCTCGCCGCTCGCACAATGAAATATTCCCGTAATGAGGATTGAGCGATTATTATAAATCAAACAGCAGCTACGGGGAGCGCGCGGTGCATTTCTCGCGTTCTTCGTGTTTTGCTGGTGTTACTCTTGCGAACACGTGTTCCCCTATGGTGTTGCGACGGTCGTATGTCGCGCCGATATACGACACAGTGAATTCTTTCTCGATGGAGATAAATTAAAAGCTATCGACATCGCCTTAAGAAATTCCCACGAAATTGACACTGCCCTCTATGGCAGATCTGATTATTTGCTTTCCGAGCACATAGTCCATCACGTGCGCGCTTCTACCTCGGTCATGTAGAATTCGCATGCAGCGTCGCAGCCCGTAGGTACTGGACGCTGATCATTTTCGAGGAAACCAATGAGTTCAATGTCGAAAAATTAACCACCACGAGTCAGGTATCAAAATACGTTACTGTGGGTTTCTTGGAAGCTGCGACTACTGTATATCTACATGAGATGATCAGTGATGCTCTAAATTAGTTCACTCTGAAAGCAGCCACTGATTAGACCACGCTAAGGTCACGCTTTCACGTGTAGCCCTCGTAAGCGAAATCTAGTTTTTGTTTATTCATTAGGCTACCGCGCTTTAAGTGGTACGTAAGACCCCACCAAGGGTTGGCCGTATCTCCGATACGCCACCAGCCATAAAAATCTGAATATATTAGACCTACATGTGCACGACATCTTGCGCGGATCGTGAACACATTACACCGATAATCTACACCCGCTTCGGACCACTTTACCCGTTCACGCATACCGCGGAAACCATGCTTCTCGCTAATTTTACTCTCCACGATGCCTACCTGAAATCCTTGCCTGCCTGATTGCCCGCCTGACTGCCTGCCAACCTTGTCTCTCTACCTACCTGCCCTACCTACCTACCTACCTGGCAGCCTGCCTGCCTCATTACTTTCTCCCTTACCCTTGCCATCTTTTTAGCTTCTTTTCTTTTTTACTTCTTCATCTTACTTTAGACATTTCTTTACCAGTGACGCTCAGCGAATCGGGAGGAACAAGGATGAAAGAGAAATAGCGACCAAAACCTGGTACACCCTGTTTCGTTACGGATAAATAAATCTTGAGACCTGCTGTATATCGATGATGGAGTCTAAATATGGTCTATGATCGGATTCTATGTGTGACACAATGTATCTAGAGTAATCAGTCTGGGTGCTATGTTTGAATCCACATCAATTGCATAGAAGTTTGAGCGTTTTTCCTTAATATATATCTTCGTTATGCATTGATCAAGTGGGGGAAATGATTAAAAAAATTTCTAAAATTTGGATCAATGGATGATTCCACTTACGGGATCTGAGTTCGAAGCGTATACTTCTCGTTGATATGGAGAAGGAGCAAGAAATGATGCAAATGGTTTATTAACGGAGTTGCGGTTATTGCCTGAGCGTCAAATGAGCAGCTAAGCTTCCATGGGGTAATTAGAATAATTCGGGCCGCCGCGGTTCACGCCACCCAAGTGAATTTGCATTTTAAATGAACCGATGGCGTGCCTGGCTTCGCGGTAGAACTTTGTGTTTTATAAGAACTTTAATATTTATCGCGTATCCCTCTAAAAGTATCCACGCCTCGAACAGTCACGGGACCCGACTCTGCACTGTTCGCCATATTATTTTCGTGCTACATCCATTATCACGTCATTAAAAATAAAGATTCGCCGTCGTGGCATGTGTGCAAGATTATTTCATCGTGTTAGCCCGAGAAAAATATTCCCAAAGTGCAACGCCTAGTTTCCCCACGAAAAGTCATGAAGATTCGACTTCGCTTTACGGCGGCTCGGTTCGTTAAAGCGAAAAACGATCAATCGGCACGGGAAGTGACATCGGTTGTCGTGGTTATTATTTAAAACAAGTAAAGTGGGTTATTTCATGATTTCACCTGGACTGCCATGTATAGGTAGGTACGTAAACGTGAAAAAAATAATCTCCATTAAACAGGAAGCATACGGGTAATTAATTGATCCAGCTGCTATAAGTATAACCATACAGGCAATCATGTTTTTCAAGTAACTTTTAAACAAGATAAATACCTGTCGATGTCGCGTGGCTCTCGTTAGATTTCTAATTGGGAAACGTCATTCGGAAGACACAGGGGTATTCTTCGGAAGTAGCTTCCAGCAGAGTGATAACGGATTGTGCGATGCTTAAGCTTCAGATTCTTGAATAGCGAAGATACGAGTTGATTGGATGATTATGTAAAATTTATTTAATTTTCATCTTTCACGTATTAATATATTTTGTTAATAATTATTTTTTGGCTCGTTTAAAATTAGCAATGATTTATGAAAATATTTATGAAAATTATTAGTCACGACTTGTCGTATTAAACTGTATATTGAATCGGATGCTGTAATAATTTAAAATACTATCCGGCGGCTTCCTCTTCGTAAATCTTTAGTTCGTAATGCACGCACGAGTTATTCTGCGCATCCGAAGTGATTATCTCCGCGGTAATGTTTAATGGCACTTTTGAGTTGTCAGACTGAGACAAGCGGGTTTCTCTTAATAACACGGTTTGTAAGTTACGCGTCGAAATTGAAGACCGGTTCTTCATAAAATGTAAATCGTCCCGGGGATTCTTTACAGTTCATATAGGACTGTCAAAGTATTCATTTCTCGAGGATCATGCCACTTCAAACTGTCATTCCAATAGGTCGATGCGTGGATCAAATTAAAGCGTAATAACGACACTGTGATATCTCTCAAAAAGTACGAGCACATACGTATGACACGCGAACAATCTTTACACTCAATCAAAGAACCATTCTCCACCCAACGAGGACAAGTCACCATCCCCAAGTGTCAAAAGTCCTTCTTCTGTCTTATTCTCAAAAATGAGCGACTACTAGCCCGAAAGATAAATTATCTTCTCACCGGCTCACAATGATCTCTCGCCACAAACGTAATTGGACAAAAATCCCTCCCTTGACACAAAACACTTCAGACCTCTCTGACACTTCCTCTTGAAAATTCTTTCCCACGTAGTGAAGATATTAGAAATTAAAAAGTGTATACATATAGATATACACATATAACAATGTTCTTTTTTTCTTCAAAATATTAATTCAGCATCATCCCCTCTCGAGTTCTTTACGTGTATCTAATATGTTCCCCAGTTTTTTCAGTTATAATGCGTGACGACGAAGATGACTTGGTCAGGATGACGTGTGATGCGGTCCACGCAAAGGACACGGTGTGTCTGACTGAGCTGGCTGGCTCGCACAGGGTTACGGACTTTGCTTTCGATTTGGTCCCCCGTTCTCGATTCCGATCCCGAACGAGCGAACAGCGACCGAGTGAGCGAACGAACGAACGAGTGAGCGAATAAGTTGACGGTAGCGTGGTTGTCGCGTGCTGGATGTTGTTGGGTTGTCCTGTGGCCCGTGGCCCATGGCCCATGGCCCCTGCAGAGTAGGGTGCACCGATGCCGGGTTACGGAGAGTGGGAGCTACAAGGGTGGGCGGTCTTTCTACACGCCTTCTTCTAGAGCGCAGCACACCAGGGAGAATCCTTGTGAGAACGGGGAACACCGTGTACTGTATAGCATGTCGTTCCGTTCCGTTTTCATCGCTGCGTGAAGTCACAGCTACGGAGAACGTTCCGTGCTTGATTGTTGTTACTTTTGTTGCAGAAGACATTAGAAAGTCGAACCAGGGGATGATTCTAGGGGAGAAAGAAGAAATTTATTTATTTGATTATTTTAGGGTGGACATTAGTTTTCTTAGGGTTGATTCCAGAAGTAAGAGATTTTTATTAGAATACCTTATAGATCGTAGATTTTTCTCGTTTGCAGATTTTTAACGTTTTTCATCCAATTTCATTTTTGTTAAGGATCTCTTGATTTTTTTTTCAAAATTATTCTTTCCGTCGGAATTTGACTTTCTGGATTTTTAGGTTAACTCGGCTTGGTTTACTTAGATATCATCTTGGACAGGTTAACCGTCATTTTATCTGCTTCATATTGGGTGCCGTTAACGAGCGTCTTGCCTATTACAGGTTCCATAGAGATGTATATAAATTCAGAATCCTTAATTTAAAAATCTTCCGTAACCAGATCGGATCATCGACCTGCGTAGGATATATACCAGTCGATCTTAACTCACCTGAGTGTTCCCCCGCGTAACGTTCATCCCAGTATTAAAATCAGGTTCACATCTCCCAAGCCCTATTTGCATAATGAGTGTCGTCAATGTCTTCCTGCTACACCATACAAAATGTAGCTCTCCATTTCAAGCGCCATTTAATGGATTGAGTATCCGATGACAAATAAACACAGGGACCCTTCTTAACACCCTACACCGCTAACAACCCCCTGCGGAGTAATTGTATAGTAACAACTTGCAGCTCGTAGAAGGCAGGTTGTGCTACTTCACGGATCATCGCCTTTTAGGCCGACGGATTCATCCTTTGCGGTCTGCCAAATGTTGCCACCAGGTTACCCTCTGCTCTTCCTCTTTTGCTGGATGATTTATTGGCCTGCGCGAATTCTCTTTCGCTCTTCGTATACAGTTTGGCATCATTCGGGCGAAAGTTAAGGTTGCTGCTTCGTATTCAACGGACCGATTAAAAAAGAAAGGAAATGACAAAATTTAAAACCATACTCCAGACATCACTCTGAAAAATTGTCGTATCTTTCTCATTGACCTAAATGAACGTCATTAATCCACGTGCGGGTAATTAATGATTCTCAATTAATTACCGGGATTCTTACCTTACAAGACGTTCCCTTAGTACCCGGTTATTCAGATCAAACACAACCACCACGTAACCAGTTCAGATTACGAGTTGACTTCTATACCTCATAGTCTTATTCAGACGTATGGAACCGTCCGAAGTTGGTTCTGCCATAGAAATCAAAACTTTAGTCAGTATAAATTTCTTGAATAATTTTGTATATTTTTATAATTTTTTAATGGCTGTAAGTAACTGAATTCGAGATCGTACTGTGCAATTATCTACTTGATAATGACACATCGACTAGTAACAAGTATATTTAAAATATTTCTCATACGGGTAGTTTATGTCTAATTCGACAGTACCTATACTGGGGTTGAACGTTGTGTCGCAACCCTTATCAGATGCCACGAAACAGACACAGGTCATAATAGCGTGGTAGTACAACGCCTAACGAGAAGGATTAGATCTGTGGGATTAATTTTTCATGATACATGGAAATGCTGGTCTATATACAAAATGGGGGATGGTTTAGGAACCCGTAAATGTCAGTTGTAGGTACCCGACCACACATTAGGTGTCCAATAAAAAGCAACAAAATGTCCGTGGTATAAACTCGTACAAAATTGTATAGTATTTCCTCATTATCAAGTATAATTATAACACCCTTGGTATTTCTCATTGCTAAAATAACTAATCTTGCTAACTTCACGTGCACGATCACTCGTACGACATAACTCAATGCCAATTACGCGGTCACGTAACACATTGGTAACAATGTTTCTTTCTCTAAGCTCTAAATATAAAAAATAGGATAATTATTTTACAGAGAATTAACGAGCTCGATCGAATCTAAATAACGTCCAAGCGTTGAATTCTCAAAATGTATTAATTTTAGAAAAGCATAAAAATACAGAAGAATCATATCCCTCGAGTATGCAGGAACTTAAGGTCGATTTGAGAAAAAAATTTTCTTCGGTTACCAAACTATCAAGATTTGCGAAAAAGACGTACACGGTGGCTACAATTTTCTCGGTGCAATTTTACCCTGGCAATTTCGCCTAAATGTCTAGCAGGTGCCACTGTCTTCTTAAGGCCCGACGAGATGAAGACTTTGCACACACGCTATATATTTTCATATAAATATTATAAAGCTTAGATCGGGTTATCCTATATATCACGAAGGCCTACTCGATGAAATATTAATTCCGCGTGCGTCTTACAGCAAAATTGCACTTTAGGAAACGACTATAGCCTCGCTCAAAAAAATAGACCGATCCATCCCGTCGCACCGGGAACCCGCTCGCAAGGTGCAGTTCATTTTTATGGCACATAAGAGTCATTACGATCGAAGGAGTCGCTATCGTTCTTTTATTAATCCTTAGTAGCCGTCGGCCATACAAGATGCGATAGTTGGATAACTTAGCAAAGTAGCTCCTGCCTAAAACCATAATTCGCACGGCACGCGTAGATATCGGTATGATCAACATTAGTTCCTATACCCACGTGAAACTAAGTCGTGTGGCAAAAGTGTCTTTCCTACCGTCTGTGACAATCTACCAAGCAATGTATACAGGTATAGGACTGTTTAGTTACTGACATTTTCCAATCGTTAAAAATGATTAAAGGTCACCACGACAACACAATGGACATCAAGGTAAAACCTGTTCTTTTCATTTTCACAGAAATAGGATGCGCTCCCGTCAATTCCCAGGCTTAGGATCGATGATGAGTCCGAGCGATGATAATATCGCAGTTCCTGACTGGCCGATGACTCCCGCACAGATATAACCTCGCTTTACCATTGGCTGGATAGAGCCGCATACTATATTAGAGGGGATTCTCCGATTGGAGAGACTTTGGAACGCCCAGGAAGGATGCGTAGCTGTTGGGACATGCGTAATGCCACTGTGTCGGAGGTCGAGGGTGTTCCGCGCCTGAGCTTATGTAACGATACATGGAACAGCCGGATCACCTATATAGTATATCTATATACCAAACCGTACTGCATGATAGTTGGAACTATCTGCATGATAGCTCTCGTGATAGTTGTTATAAATACATGGAAAAAAAGAGAAAAAATTATTTTTCTGATTCCGAAACACCTGCAGCAGCTCACTAATTATTTACTATTTTTATTTTTCTTGCTGTTGCGACATTCGATAATGACATATTATACTATAGCTTTGACAGTATCGATACAGTTAGGTATGTTCTTGGAATTGTCACGTGGTACACAGTAGTTTCTGTAAGTGACTATAGTACTTGTAAGGGGCACCATATGGATACAGTATAGTTCCTGGTGCCTGAGACAACCGTCTATACTTTATATATTGATGTCTAATTGAGTCTAGATGGATGTCGTGGAATCGTGCCGAAGAACAATAAACGTAGCATGCAATTAGATTGTACGACTCACAGCCGAAGCGGGTCCGCGACGATTATTTATCTGGGTAAATTGATACAATTATCGTAATAAATACTGGTCATGTAAAATATAACATTGACAGTAACGCATCGTTGTACGGGTGGGTGCGGGCGAGCAGACTTAACTGGCATATGCGAAGGTGGCAAGGACATTGGTGTTTGTACGTGGTTAAATAAATAAACCTTCACAATGGGTCTCTGGGTTCGTCCATCACCGACGATAATTGTAAAATTGCTTTATTAGAGCAGGTGCCAATAACGACTTTTTTTTCGAGTACTTTCGTTATACAAATATTTGGGTATTTTCTCGTGCCGAAGTTCCAATGTTCTTTTTTTTTTCACGCAAAATACCGCCAATCATAATTCACCCTGTGCCAAATTTTGTATAGCGAAGGTACGGCGCTTTTGGGAACCCGGCCCGAAGGTGAAGAATCGTAAAAGAATTTGGTGCCCCGCAATTATCGTAAGGCGCTAAAATAGTAGTGTTAAACAATCCCAATACGGACTTAGAGATTCCATGCTTTGCTCCCGGCCAAATCCAACCGTTAAAATTGACTTTGGAAATTATTCTTGGCATTGCAATTACCACGTTTAACGTAGCAAATTGTTCTATCTTCGAGTGTCAAAATTACAGTCGTAGGTAGCACGTACTACCAGTAAGATTGCAGATGTATACAAATCTCAATAGTTTTTGCCTTTAACGTATACAACACGTGGTACTGGATACTGATAAGCAAAGTTTCAACGTATTTATTTTTATTGATTTTGTCAATACATTTTTCTGTATACGAGTGAAGAAAAAATGTGAGCAAAAATGAAATTAGAAAAAAAAAAGTGGATAGCGTGATGCCAAGGTATCAGCATAGGTGCTCGTTCATTTAGAATTGTCCGCGGAACCCTTTCGCCTGAAGAAAATAAAATCAAGCTGATCTTTCTTGAATTCTTGACTAACGACCGGTCCCCCTGCTTCCTGTGGACAGTGCTGATGAATCGTCCCGATCACCTGTGTCTAATCGTGGTAATCTAACTTGGATTAGAAGTTGTCGCCAAAGGTTATGATCCTAATGATTCCCATAAGGTCATTAGTTGGACGATTAGAAAAAAATGTTGATTGAAAATTTCGTGAACTGAAAATTGAATTAGAGAAAATAAAATAAATGAGAACCTCTGCATTATTTCAGCTATGTGCTAATTGAATATCGCGCCTTGTGCAATAAAATAATAAATGAGGAATATGATCCTCTCACGTGGTACGTGGGTCTGGTTATATTATTTTGCACACTTTTGACTTTATTATTTCGGCAGATGCTAAACGTTCCATATCCCCGTGATCCTTTTTCTATGGTTCGCTTTTTGTCTTGACACCGCCATAAATCGAGATGGAAGAAGCTATTTTAATTATGCAATTTTTAATGAATTTCCGACGCCACGTAAAGATCAACCTCGAGATACGTCCTCATCGGACCTAACACGCCCACTTCTATGTGAGAATGTCGAACCGCGCTCTGACGCAGATAATAATCCTAACTTTATTTCTGATTTGCAATTCCACCTACCTCTTAGACTCGAGAAATATTGAAGAAGGTATCGGACGAGAAAATTGAAACGTAATCGTAAATCAGAAAGCGTTCTTATACCTATATGTATACACCTGTCTGATCCTTAAGCAATAAAAAACCTCAAAACCAGCGACTATTTGTCCCAGTGAAATTTTTGGTTTTCATGGAAACGATTATGACGATATGATTATAATAATGTATTACCGCAAACTACCCTAAGTTCGAGAATAACCCAAAGATTTTTTTTAACCGTAACAGGAAGTGGTCATAGACGGAATTTACGATCGACCCAAAATCCCCAAAAAACCTTCAACCCATATAGTATGAGTCTCATTAGAACATTTCTTTCATCGGCATATTAGTTCACAGCAGAAATCGTGCTCGCACCCTTTCGCTTCGATTGGTACTAACGTATCTTTTTTTTACACATACTAAATCCCTGACACCTGTTGCACCGTAGAACGAAAGGTCTGCGTATATATAGATGCTGGTTAGAGCAATTAATTTTCAAAGATAGAATGATAAACGATCTTTAAAGAGGCCGCTTTCATTAGAGACGATTGACCAAACCCGCTTTAGAGGAACCAAAAAGAAAGCTAACAAAAATAAGAAACAGATCGGTACCAAAAAAAAAAAAAAAAAATCATAATTTTCTAACGTGTCTCCAACCGTACGACTGTAGAAAAAAATCAATTACAAAAGTCCAAAATTTCTTTTAAAAAATTACATCAACGTACCAATAAAGATGTAAAATAAAATTCTCCCGGGCATAGCAATTTTAAGGCCATTTGCAAAATTCGACTC
>JARPRH010000456.1:949428-966461 GCA_031763665.1 Calameuta haemorrhoidalis | reverse complement strand
TCACCAGATAAGCGATGAACTTGGTTGAGGACAATAGGAGCAGAGTAGAAAATGTTGTAGATGGCGCTAGTCTCTGAGATACCAATAAGACTGTACACAGTACAGCAGAGAACGTCATAGTCGACCATGATATTTCGGTTACTTACGACTATATGATAAGCAGTTATAAACTCGAAGTTACGCTTCACGTAGTATAGCTAGCGTAGAAGCACGATACAAAATTAAATAGCACTCTTGGATAAGCATTAATTTTGAAATGTTGCTGCGGTACTCGTTATTGCTGGGTAGTACGGCATTATATAGAAAATGATCCAGTCCTCCTTGGTGCATTTGTCGTGAATTTTTTTTCCTTTCTTTTTCGACAAAATGGCTACGGCAATTAACCGTTAGGACTTCTGGATTCATTGAAACAGTCTCTTCCACGGTGAGGATTAAACAACGCGGAAGAGAAAAGATTAAGGGATGCAAGACTTTGAACCGTAAAGAAAAAACGTGAAAGGTGAAAAAAAATGTGGTTTTCCAGAAATGAGAAAAAAATCAATAGTAATCGTCCCTATTGTTTGGAACTGGGATAAGGACCTTCCAAAGTGGGACGACTTCGTGGTCGTAATTGAGTCGGGATATTTTATATACATATATGTATACTGCACTTACTACGGCAGCTTGACTGACGTAGAAGCGTCCTTGCTGCGAAAAAGGAATTATTACACTCGTTTCACGTAATTCCCTTCGCAGCCTTTTAAGGTAATGGATTTGCTACTGCCCTTCTTCAAGGTTCTGACCTACATGTCATTAACGCGATGGTACGTGATTGCTTTGCACATGTTACAGAGTGATCGGCCATCTTTTTCTATCTTTCCATTTTTACTCGTGCTTTTAAGCCACCTGCGAAATCTACCCGTCTAACGTTAATGCATTGGCGAGATCTTTCGAAGAATTTTCAAAATGCACCGCCATCATCTTCCCCACCTGGACCAGTCGTTTACCGACTTAATCGCAAATAAGAAAACGTTGAGGGATAAAAGGACTAACTTCCATAACCCTCCTGATCTGACAATCGCTTAGACGAGAGGGGTGGCTGGACTCCTGGAGTCTCGTCAAGGGAACGATTTTATGGGATGTTCTCAACTTCTTCGAGAATTTCGATCAATAAAATTCATCGATCAATGGAATTATTAGACGTTATCGTATTTTGATGTCCTATATATACATATGTGTATATATTACATAACGTCTTCTAGATCGTTTCAATGAAACTTGTCCATAATACGACGCTTCAGAACTTCAACCTCAAATAATATCCATCATCTGCCATCGAACCTCAAGTACTGATCCTCGAGATACTTCAGGCCTTACAAGATAGCTAGTTGACGCACGAAGTACTGAAAGTCTTCCTGTTAATTTTTGGTATAATAAAATGGGTTGGTATCTACCTGAAGTTCCCTTCAAACTCATCAAGGCTTCTCCTCAAAGATCGACTAAAGTGCATTTCAAAAGCTACAAGTTTCCTTGGGTCCACCGTACAAATGTCTGATACCACGACCTGCTTCACCACCCTATGTACATACCAGTGTCTCTAATGTGTAACACGAGGCACGTGTCAACCTGGTTCACTAAATAAGTTAAGGACCCGTTTCCACGTAGCTACTATAACTTCTGTTAATTTTGCTAATATACATGGTAACCAACTCTGTTACCAGCAACTATGACGTCGTGGTTGTCGTCCTGCGGGTGACGAAACGCTTTATCAACTTGTCACTTCTTTATATTGGCATTGCATGCTTTTCTGAGTAATTTTTCATGATCGACCTCTCGTTAAGTAATGATATACATATATATAGTATGAGACTCGTTTTACTCTGAATTGGGTTAATTAGTAGCCGCCCTCTGATCTTTTTCTTTATTATTTATACAAATGTATGGTCATCTAATGTACATTAAAGGAGGTTTTCTTTACAGACGTCTTCTTTGATGTCTTGTACATTTTATGAATGTTCGATATTCTTGGTTGAGAACCACCCTTTTTACGTGATCTTTGATGCTTCGACCTCTTTTGATAGTGCTGGACCAGGGAGCTGCACTTGCTACTACCTTCACGTAGGTGATCCATGGCCGGGCTCCATCTCCTTCATCAAGCAGCTTCAGCTTCATTACATATAGCCAAGCCTGGTTCCAACAGCAGTTTGAAACTTGTACGCAGATATATCGGTGGGGAATGACTAGGGCTTAAACGGCGCGAAGAACTTTCTGAAGGGTCTCCAAGATATTTTACGTGTCGGATCGGCTGTGTTGAATCGATGCAGTGAATTTTTCACAGAAAATCATTTTTACGTGGGGTTAAATAATTTTTGGAAAAATAAATTTTCAGTTTCTTTTATACGGTTATTTCTTGGGCGGCTTGAAAAACTTTTAAGAAGCTTCATGATCGATGTCGTTATTTTTGACACGGTTGTACGTCAAAAATTCATTATCGACAGAGTAATTTGAGTTATAATGGAAAATTTACAAAATTTGGCTGTTCCTCGTTGAAAATATGCGAAGACAGCCAATGAGTGAACGAGAAAATTTCGTCATATTACTTTTTTTTATTTGCTTCCACTATCTTGTCTTTATTTAAGGAAAAAAAACTTATGGACGTGACAATGGCCAATGAAATAAAAAAAGAAAATTGCATTGTAGCTCAGCGACCTGTTGGAGATGATTGATTACAGGACGATGATTAATTACCAATTAATGACCCACCAGATGTGAAAATCATCATACTGCTTCGTTTATGGCTATTGCTTTCATAGTATATGAGAATTCTGACAGCCAGATGGTTCAATTCCATAAATTTCTTTTTCTAAATACCATTCCGAATGGTCCGCTCGAATTAATGTTTTTACAGACTTTCTTCAGTTTCGATATCCGTCCCAATGTTTTTCTACTTGAAACCCTGTGCCTCAAAGGGATACTGTACCGTAATTACGTCCATCCCAATTTTACCCTTCCCTCATTCTCTATATCTGGTGCCAGCAATAAAATCATCGACTCGGACAGTATAAACAATCCTAAAGTGTCTTTGTGTAAATCGAATTAATTTTATTACAATTCTAAGACAATTCTACGGTACACATATGCTTTGAGAAGAAGGTCCATATCGACTTGCAGTGCTTTATTTTAACCTTTGATTGTGTAACTCAGTTTTGTGTTACTGACAAAAACATGGACCATCCCATGAAATTTTTTACGTCACACGCCCAACTTTTTGTGGAATATACAGATCATTGGATAAGACCATGGTACGTGTTATATTTCTAACGGGCGGCCACTTTAAAGCCGTTTCGGCTATTGTATCGCAAAATCCTTAGACTCACGAGGGTCTCTAAGGGCTCGTAAGGACAGAAACCGGATGTAAGAAGAGGATCCTCGAGAATCCGGCTACACTCTTGTTTGGGTTTTCCTACTCGAGCTAATTAACCTACAAGAACCAGTTATGTAAATATGTATACGTAAGGTATTCAGAAAGCTCGGAGTCTGACATCAGCCTCGTCATTAACTTTAATAAAAGGTCTTTCCTAAAAGCTGCATGTAATTCACAAGAAACAAAAAAAAAATTATTGATTCAAAATTTAATTGTTTTTGGAAAAGCTCTGGTGCAAATTTGTTTTTCGGTGTATAATTTGTAATTTTTCATAATAGATATGCAATCTGATATTGTATTTTTTTTTGTTCAGAGCACCGCTGTCTTTTATCGCGCACGAAACGTGCACGTCGCTCTAATAACAATAAAATTCCAGAGGGTCTTTCGGTATCGTTCAAAGAATATCTGGCAAAGAAGAACAATTAAATAAGAGATACGATATCGCCTATTATTATCGGATATCGATGGAGCATCCTAGTACTCGACCTCGAGCACAGCCGCCATCCTCAGAATTTTTTTTCCGCCCCCTTTCCCATCGCGATAACCTCGGATACGAATAAATATTTTCCAGGGACACATTTTCCCGATATCCGTCGCAGTGGAGAGCTCGATCGCCTCTATTAAAAATTGCTTCTACCTATCTACCAACCCCTAGTTCGATAGCTACAACGTCGTTGTTCAACATACCAGACTCAAAGTACATATACCAAGTGTGTGTGTATATATATATATACACACATATATGAGACGAATTCATAAGATTTTGAAAAGGTAGTATTTTGAAATAACAGACAACCGTACAAGAAAAGCACGCCAAGAGGATGGTCCACGAGAATGGAGGACCATTCCGTCCTGAGTAAGTGGGTAAAAGAAGAAAAAATTCTCAGGGCGAATCCCATTTGGCATAAGGGGCGCGGTCCTCGGCGGATTATGTCAGTCGAAAAACGAGGCTCGGGAATTTGAATCGAGATGCTGGAAATTTTTTTCCAAGAACTTTCAAGGTTACTTTAATGAGTTTTTCCTTGTCTTTGTCTCTGGTTCAATTCAGCGACACGATACAAATTATTCGAATTTAATTGTTCGCTGCAATTTATTCTTAGCTCGCAGTCAGTTTGGTGAAGATTCCTTATAATTAAGGTACTCGAGCAGACGCGGGACACTGCTTTAGATTAAATTTAATTACACAATCATACTCATCCGTTATTAATTGCATCGGTTGGGTGTCGCAGTACACGATTCTTCCGATATCCCCACCCTTCGTACCTTACCGTCACGATCTGGGCCTTTTCTCCATTTTCTTCCGATGAATCTCTGTATTGCTTCCGTTTAAGCTCCACTATTGTTTGCAGCCGTCTGGTCGCACGCTGACCTGAACGTAACAGTCGCTATTATTAACGAGCGGGGATATTTTCTCTTCCGTGTTCCCCCCCCTCCAGAGTCCTCCTTTGTTTCAGCCGCGCAACCTCAGCTCGTCCCTACACAATATTACCCGTCCTCCGTGAAAAACCAATCCCCTACCCCCAAACTGTATATCTCCCTGGAGCTGCCCTTTTCGCTCACTTTGCAATTTTCCGCAATTTCATTAAAAGCTGTAATTAAACAGTAACGCTGTGCCCATCTGCTGCGTGGCAGGTTAACATCACACTTTTGTAAACTGCACAAAACGTCTGTACACTGGCTGCGGTCTGTTCGTCTTTGTTAAACAAAAAAATTATTATTTCAGTAAACGTTGTGCAATTCTTCTGCCAGTTTACCACACACTGCGGATATGCTTATTCGTGATATTCAGAGTGGTGGATGCATACAGCTGTTCCACGAGTAAAGGATCTTCCTCAGGGGACTCTTTTACTTTAAATAGTCATAGGAAGATGGCCCCTCCAAAAGGTTCCTTTACTCATGGACGGGACTATACATGGAAACACACATGCATCCCACATTCAATTTACAGTGTAGCCGTTTAAGGGATGTACGTGCCAAAATCAACCCCTCTGCAACAGGGCGTGTCGATTGTGACTGTGCGACAAGGGAGTTCTAAAGGCTCGTTCGCAACGTTCGAGAAACAGATAAGAAAAATGACTGTTGCCTTCTTAGGTACAATTAGTAGGGAAGCTAACGGGAGCCTCGTGTTCGGCTTTCGACTCCAGTGGGACGAACGAAACGCTTGCGGAGACAGATATGGAGAACTTCTAAGGAATATGGATATTATCAGTATCTTCCTTTTTGTCGTACGTACATAAACGGGAGATGATAAAAATGAATGGTGTGGCCGAACAGTCTAGAATTTTATATGGGACAGACGTAGAAGGAGAAAAAAGGGTACATTGTAGACTAGCGTGAATTCCCATGCTGTTCCCTATACGGGATATAATCTTGCGAATGCTCCACATATAGAATGCTTATGTATAAATAACCAAACGGAAAGACGCGGAATTTCGATCGATTTCATACTGAATCTTTTTACACGCTAATGTATATCTGTAGTGATGCTTACCATCGCCGTATTAGGAAGGAAATTCAAAAGGAAGGATTTCCATGCATCCCTGGTAATATACAGATCCTTTAATGGGAAATGCCATAAGTCGAATATTGAAAACCATATATTTTTTTTGCCAACGAATTCGCTCTCGCTGGACGTACGTTATTTACGGATTATTTTCCAAGATCCCTCTCACCGCGAAACATTCCTGGAGGTCACGGGATTCCTGCTCGCGTGAATTCTAACTTGGAAAATTTTCCCCGTTATATTCACACTTCGCGTAGCGACCAGTGGTCTCGCGAGCGAGCGTTATGCTTCTTCGCCAAATCGAAACCGCGTTTTACATAAATCACGAAGCTCGCCAGGAGGCGAAACGGCCCCCGCCGTAAATAAGATAATTTGCCGACTGTATAATATAATAAAATTCCCTTAACGTCAGACACGCAATATAAATCTTTTCGTTGCGTTTAAACACAGTGTGACTCGGTTAAACCATAGACGCGGAGCATGGTTAACCCTCATGACAGCCCACTCGATCACGCAAGAACATAAACACATCAATTTAACCCTGATGTACTTCCTATGTATAATAATAATAACAGCTCGAACCAGCCTTAGGCAGTCATTACAGACCATTACGAAATCGTTGACTACTGGCCTTTATGCTGTCCCTTATGCTACCGCGTGCAGTGTTTACGCGTACGGAGAAAAGTTTTAGATAAAAGAAAAAGATAAATCGCTATAAAATGTTCACTTAGAAAAAATAATAATAAATATCGACAATCTCTTATCTACTCTCATTTATCCTCCTTAACATTGTACACGTATCCCGCGTCCCAGAAATCCTGACGACGAAGATTAATCGAGAATCAGATATACGGTTCTATGGAGGATGAAGAAGTGCTGAGTGAAGAGAAAAAAAAATAAAGGGAAAAATATGCACATACGATGGTAGCATAGTTCTCCCTGTGTTTATTGTAAAAAGTCTAAAGGGCAGTAATAAAGGCTAAGGAATTAATTCCGAGTCTTAATAGAGGTTGGACTCGCAACTGCATAATTAGCCGGGAGGAGAAATAGAAAGGAATTTATTTGTGGGTGTATTAGAATTTAAATGTAATTACGTATGTATTTACGCGATATATATATATAGATTTATACATACCATTGGGAATCTAGATAGAAGTACTATACTATACCTAGAACCACCCGGTACACGGTCAGACAGCTCGGAATTAGTCTATGCGCTCAAACTATTATTCATGAGTGAATCAATAGTTGAGCTATATGTGTATATACTATATATAATCTAGCTCATGTGATGCCTACAGTGTATATAGTATATAGCATCACAGCACATGCCAAAGAGAGTTCTAGTAGAAACGAAGAAATCGTATCGATCCCCGCGTGTATTAATCGTGCGATAATACATGCATGCTGAACGTGTACCGGGTTCGTTAAGGATCCATACACAAGGACAATGACGATACTCCTGGTAATCCAGCTGTGCGTAAATATATGTTCCCAGACGAGGCAGGATTAGCCGCGGAAGCCGAGTCGAAGAAACCCGAGGAACGTACCGACGAAGAGAAAATGGCCTTGCTCGGACGTCCACGTTTAGGTGAAGTATCCAAGGCTCAAATAAGGATCAAGGAGTCTAAGGAATTCAAGAATACCGTCGATAAGTTAGTGCAACGAGCCAACGCTTCGATACTCCTTGGTACGTCTAGAAATTCAAGAACCTCTAGGCCCGCATGCTTCTATGGCTTCTGCTTGCGCCTTTGCTGCATAGGTGAGAGTGCGTTAATAATATCATTTTAATTCCTCTCGTATCGACTCTCTCGGTCTTCCCTTTGTTGTCTTTATGTCGATCCGTCTCTCTTTGTCTTTGTGTGACTGTATATCTCTTTTTTAATAGATGTACAATTGTTTTCAATCTTTACTACAATATATTTCAATGTATATAAATATATTTATACACCGAGTCATTTTTATACGGATACGACCCCCCGTATACAGGTACTTCAATTATTTGGATTCACCCGTTCTATTATGGAATAGACGGATTAAGCGTGTTCATTGTCACTTTTAAAATGGCTATTTTTTTCCAGGAACAATGGATCGAACAAACGAGCACCTTCATTCGTTTAGTAATTTTTCTATTCTCTTTTTTTTCATTGATATATAATTTTATATGTCTGTCTCTACATTCGGTGATGCTTATACGTATACGTTTAGCACGTACCAATTCGTGTACGAGCATTCGAAAATTTCAACAGCCTAATTCCGATAACTTTTTTTACGATAATCAGAGTATACCAAATGGGTATATAGGTTGGTACTTCGGGATGTTATACGGTACCATAGCTACGAGAGCAACCAGGTGAAAATCCTTAGTGCTCGTTTACTCCCGTGCCGTGAAATCCTATTATCCAGGCACTGGTAAACTCCTCGTTGCCATTCCTCATTTCTTTTCCTCCGTCACTTTTTCCCATTTCCTCCTTCCACGTCCCTTCCAGCATGACCTCGACAAGACAGGAGGGTGATGACATTAACATTCACGCAGGAGAAGGCGATCGAAACTTTGTATTCTGAGCTAAAAAAACATGCTTGTCTCTCAAGGAATCTTATTAGGTAACCGATATCACTTTCGAAACTCCTTTAACGATGAATCGTAACAGTCTTTAATTTCGTCAGACGATCCTTCCTGGTCGTAAAGATAACACCTGACGGAAGAAAGAGGGGTCGTTCGGACTTGTTCAGAGAGTGTCGGTAGTATCAGCTTTATTAAAGCAAACCCTTTTGTTTGGTAAACCCCTTTATATTTTACGGACATCCCCTCTAAAAAGAAGTACGAGCTACAACCTAGCGGCCGAACTGGGGACTACTAAACCGGAGACCTCCGCTTGACTTTCTACACTTTTCTCATTGATAAAATGTTCCCCGGGGGATTCGCCCGAGGCTCGATCTTCCGACACGTTGGGGTGCTTTTTTTCCTCTCAAAAGTCGGAAACTCCACTGCCTTTGAATTGACAAACGACATTTTCCACGTGCTTTATTTCTCTATGTATATATATACATATACATGTATATACATGAATGCATGCAGGACTTTACTAGAAAGTCGCGAATGCATAACGAGCCTGAATACAACGTCAAAGAATTTTTCTTGGTTATCACTCAGGGTTACGCTGTCATCAGCGTGAGTGAGACGACGAGGAGTTTCGATTTATCCGTAAGATCGAAATAGGTCGACTTGGAAATTTGTACAGTACTGGTAACATAAAATACTTGAATATTAACGGACCTGGAGATCATGTACAACACGACTGTCTCGTATCCTATACCTGGTAAATGACTCGGGCGTTACTCACAATCAGTAACGCTGCAAGAAGCTGAATATTCCTCACACGAGGGTTGAAGGAGAACGAGAGTCGTTAAGGAATCATTAAAATTTTATTGTTTGCGTAATTTGCATGGAAATCATTTTCTTAGTCTTCCCATACACATCTACGAAGATACATAGTTCATACTCGTAATTGTGATGCAAGGTATGCGATAATATTTGGCTTTACGTTAGATGTTTTTTTTTTGAATTTTTGAGTTTTTTTGAAATTAACCTTGAGTACCTCGAGCATCAAGCATTATTTTTTATCCCCGTGTAAACGGGCTTCTCATTGGTATTTATCGAGTGATCCTCGAACCGATAACGTTCATTGTTTCTCCCTAAAATTCATTTAATTCAAAGAGAGATTACGCGAGAACAATACCACGCTGGTACTATGCGAACGAGGGAAGTTTAAAAAAAAATCACCAGTGATTTCCCTAGTGATTTACCTTTTTGTTCCATTTTTTTTTTAAACGCACGATCAATACCCCGACCCTCTATTGAACGACTTCGCTGATACAATCCTATCTTAGTTTCTTATACGATATTAAATTCATACCAAGCATAGCCTCGCTATTAGAGTTTTAAAAAACCCGGCCATTATACATATATATATAGATTCATCTACCGGAAGGATATAAAGGCCATGGTACCAACCTTTACAATGTCACGTAAATACCGAGCTTGGAAACTAATTTGATTTCGATTCTCTGCACGTCTAACGAACTTTCTATTACATCCTTTGCATTTATTTGTCGATATATCATTACTACTGTCAGTCATATTAGTTATCGAATCCTTCGCTCCTCTGTGTACATTACGTAGCATTACGTCGTGTCTGTATGTATACGCTGTTTATACAGAGTTATCGCTAACGAAGCTGTTTCCTTAGCTAAATGCTGTTACGTACCGTAGAATGTACAGCGGTTGAAGGCGAATTTGCAATTATTCTGTGTGAAAGCGTATTTCAATAGGTAGCTTCTATAGTAAGTATTGTATGCTTGCCGGCGAGTCAATTTGCTTCTGCGCATTGTATCTCAGGAGAGACCTTGAGCCTCGAACTTTTCAGTGGTTTGGTATATCGATTGGACAGTTTGCTATCTGTTTCATTGTTTTTTATTTGAGTTTGCGTGAAACTATAAAAAATTTAAGAAGTCACTGAAGCCCACGGACTTTAAGGGATGAACAATTGAGTTTAATCGAAAGCCTCTATTTGTAAACTCTTGTTAACCCCCTTCTGAAAACTTTGCCAGCATATTTTTAGCTGTCTCGTCATTGACATTTCGGACGCTATTTTATGACATGTGTGGGATTACTTGTTATCTGTGACACGTACACATACAATACATGTATGTATTATATCCTAACAGCATGCACTATTTTTGTGACGACTATTAATCATCTTTGTAATTAACATTACCTTAACCCTTTTTCGAGCTTGTTTTTATATCCATATGGTGTGTGCATTTGAGTGATGACTCGTAGCCGTGTCACGTGTGATTTACTCTGTTAATGGAATTGTAGGTACTAGTTCCTGGAAGGAACAATTCACGGAGGCTCTCACTGTCAGCGGAGGTGATGAGGATGAAGCTGAGGAAGGCGCAGAACCTAGAGTATCATCCCCGTCGCCAACGGATTATCTCATGCACTCGCTCACGATCTTCTGGAAGGTTCTCTTCGCTTTCGTACCGCCTACCGGTACGTTTAATATATCATTCTAAGATGTATATTAGCGTTACTTTGGAAAACTAGGTACACTCAACGTGTACTTGTGAAACTTGACGCATTTCGTCAGGAAGAAATATGACTTTGAGGTGTTGAAACTCGCGTGGAAGGAGGTCGATTAGATTTAGGAGATCGTCGGCTTTCGTTTTTCATGAAAAATATATCTACAGAAATTTCTAGGTGCTTTGATGTACCGAGGAGAAATTTTTTGAGCATTAGCAGATTCCTGATTCCTGATTACACATACTTACGTACCTCAAAGGTAACCTATTACTATGCTTTGACCATTACCCAGAACAGCGTAAAAGCACGTAAATAAGATTCTTGAAAGTGTATTTAAAGTTCAGGATGAAGGGTGTCAAAAGAATAATATACCAGGTCCCCTATAGAAGGGGAGCACTAGTTCGAAACACGTCGTGGCATTAAAAAAAAAAGTCAACTACTTGATTAACAAAGTAGCCCAGTTTGCGGTTTGGATCGATAGAGTCTTCACGTGAGCAAACTACAAGGTAAATACGACGGAAAGCTGAAGTTGATAACGCGACGAAAGCAAGGGACGACACGTCGTTTGCTGGAGAGATCAAGGATGATGTAGAAAAGATATTTTATTCCGTTTCGTATTGGATTTAGAGCCTAGGGAAAAGATTCATAGGATTGGTTCTCGACCTTCTGCAGGAACCAATGGCGAACGTGCGCTGCGTTACGCTGAATCGAGTAAATCCGAAAATTTCAAGTCGGTGCAGGAACCGTTGAAAATGATGGTAGCTAGTTGAAATTCAATGACATCGTTCTAAAGTGGCTGAGCATCGAATTACCAGACTTCGGAAGACTCGAACACTCTGATTACAGTATAACGTTCCAGCGCTATTGGAGTTACTCAAAATACTCAGTAGTCGGATTATACTCCAGCAGTTAAGTCTACTTTTGGAAACTCGGCATCAAATGTCCGATGGAGCTTTCCCACGTACGATGCTTTGTAATACAACACAGATCGTTAACTCGGCATGGCGGCTGGCCATAAGCTCGAGGTCTACCACCGAGGGTCAAGGTGTTCGCTGTCGACGACGTGAACCTTGCAGTAAATATCGACTGCAACTGTCGTATTCAGAGTAATTGCTTCTTAATGCAGTTGGCATTTTACCGGCATGATTAAACTGAGTCAGTTTGTCGTTTTTCACTATCGCATTCCATTCGGAACATATGGACTCACGCGTGTACAGACTCTGACCTGTGCTCACCCTATGTCTTTACTTAGCCTACAATGAGGCAGTAAATGATACTACCTACGTCAAGGGATACCGTATAACTTAAGGTCAGCCGATTTTGCACGTGTCACTTTCATGTTTGTTTTATTACATCAAGCGCTTTTCGAACCTTTAAAAACTCTATATATAGAACCGTCTCGATGTCAACGAAAAAAACTTTGAGAACGCAGCTGCTTTTTACAGATACGAAGGCTACTGTATTTACGGTCTGGATTGTCTAGAATTCTGGACCTCTGCGGCTCGAAGTTGGCCCTCGATAAAAGCTCGAGGGGCTAAAGGGAATGTTCCTGACGCACCCCCAGGGTAATATTCGGAGAGGGCTAAACGGGTGGGCTTGCAAAAACTTTTTATATTACATAAAAGAAGCATATATATATATATATTCCATAAATTTATATCTATACGTATAAGACTGTCAATTCTGCCACGTCTTTTAAAGTCTTATCGCATCTGCATTTTCGAAAAGAAATTTTATCTCTTAAATGGCTATCCTGTCGATTGCAGTAATTGCGGCTGCAATTCAAGACCAGATTTAAAACTCATTAATATCAGAGTCTCCCTATAGAGAGTCGCGCGTATCCTTGGTGGTGGCTTTTAAAAAAGTGAATGCAGGGTGGAGCCGATGGTCTTAAATGAGCTTTAGGAATAATGGCGCTGATATGAACTCCGGATCGGGCCGCTCTTGAAACTCCTAGAATATTATCTTAGAGCAGGTTGCAACCAGAGGATGAGAATGGGATTTGCGACGCTCATTGTCTACTCCATGGACTCGCGCCTTCCCTTAAGCTCCAAGGCATTACATCCGCATCCTTCCTGCGGTGCACTTACAAACCAGACCCAAGGTCTCCTTATCCTCTGCCGCACCTAACTACACCTAACCCACCTTGTCCTCCGTTTCCTTCCGCCTATTAAGCGCTGACGCTAAAGCCTTCGGGATAATTAATCTAGCCTGGCATATAACGAGGACGTGAGAAGTTTTCCCTAGCGCGTGTTTTATTTTTCCATCGTTGCCAGAATCTATTAGAAACAAGTAAATAAGAAAATTTTAATCGACCCTAAATACCGTCGAACATCAATTTGAATTTTATAATAATCTAGCGTTCTTATTCGTTTTGGCACCCGTGACCGTGCTTCTTTTTTCTTTTTACGTCTCTCTATTCGTGTAACTTCACGGTAACGAAAAGTACGTTATTCTGAACACGTGTGGCTTACCGGAGTCATAATACTATCCAAACAATCCTGGATATCAGGCTTAACCAGATGCAATAGCAATAACTCGTACTGAATTTATACGCGTCTATCGTAGCCAAAGGATGACAGATGGTTACTCTGTCACGTGGATGCTCTCTTATACGCATGTACGCATACCAACAAGATATCCATAAACATAAAGTCTTGGCGTATAGAATCTACCGAGGGATATGGGAACCCATGCTATTTATGAGATACGACAAAAGATACACGTGTATGGTCATTTTGCATGCAGTATGTATATCGAAGAAATGGTACTCTTGCTTTGCACGGGTAAGTACTTGTACGAAGTTTTAGAAAAAAAAATCTTACGTATGAGTGAATAGTATGTATGTATAGGTATACATGAAAAATATAAAATCTCTCGTAACAGACCGTCCACAAGAGGCTGCTTGCTAAAGATTAATACCGTTGAACTTTTAGGAAGGAAATTTTCTTTCTCTCCACATCCCCTCTGACTCTTTTTTTTTTTTTCTTTTTTAAACCTTCACGGCATCACGGGATACGACGACGGCGTGAAGTTAGACATGCAAAGAGACCAAGTCGCTTCTCATGAAAAGCAGTTGTCGAAGGGGCAAAGTAGTGATTGATTGATTTGATTCACGTACCCGGAGTATATCCGCACCACACCCTGTTATTTCTGCCAATAATATCAGCATGGCGTCTGATTTCAAGGTAGTTGCACACTTAGCGCCTATCTATTTTCGCGTATAGACGCATCACGGGTCAAAATCATCAAGGTAAATTGTGTCCCGCGTCCCTTCTGCGTTTGCAGCATCTGCCTCTAGTTCACTGGCTGCGTTGACAAGAGACAGAAACACATCTGCAGGAGAGAGAGAGAGAAGGAGACGAGAAACTCTCGAATCCGCCTCGTGCAAATTACCATACTAATTTTGGAGCCCTGGTATATATCAGTCACTGTTGAATTTCATCGACGACCTATTACCCACAGAATTACTCAACGATTAACGAATACTTATCACTCGCTGTTATTCTGTGAGAAACAAAAATTTTACATTTTTTTCTCTCATCGTTTTTCTTCCTTGAAAATATGACGACTCGCTATCCTCGCAATTTTCCGTGCTAGTTTTTCAGCTGGTGCACGTGCAACATGTTAAATCCCACAAAGCACTGGCAATCCCAATGTATAAACAATGAAATATATATATATATATATACGTATATAATAGCGTGCAGATAGAACGACTGTGAAATAATAATCGCAACATAGGCACCGTTCGAGCTCATATATATCGGGTGTCCTCAATATTTAGGTAATACCAGTCGACACCGAGAAAATAAATATTTTTACACGGGTTTCAATCGGTGATGTTTCGGTGAATATTTTCCGGAAATTCTTTCTCAAAAAATCTGTACACTTGTGTTGTCTTTCGCCCCAACCTCCTTTTTCTCACATACGATTACGTACGCATACAAGATTGCCCGTAGCTACAGTCTTTGGACGCCTTAGAAATTGTAAAGCCGCTATACGTAAAGCGTCAGAGGTACACACAGTTACGCGGTACAATACGAACGAAAAATATTTAGCTGTCTCTCTAGTTTCCTGCCTGTGTGTCGTTACTCTTGCTCCTTGAACGTTTTCATCGAAATGAAGTTTTCCACTGTGGGTATGTGGTACACGAGACTCTTTTCACAGTTCTTTCAAAGTGTCTCCAGGGCATCGGGAGAGCCTTGAGCTTTTCTACCTTTTCTTCGCGCCTGCCCAGGCACTGCCTGCCTGCTGACGCCCACGGTATCCATGCAGTATACTAGATACATTGTTACTGCAGAGTGAGTATGTGGAGTGAGAAGAAGAAGAAGAAAAGAAGGCCTATAGAAGAAAGCTGAATAGGAAGAAATATCGAAGGAGCAAGAGTTCCAAGGTTACATATGTATACGAGGATCAAGCCTTTTTGGTATACAGGTCGTTTCAGAAATATAAGTATCCGACATTAAGATTCAGGATACAAGCTGGATATCTCACGAAGCTTTACTTATATCGGCAGGAGATTACATTCCATGTATGTATAAGTTTATAGCGCTTTTTCAGGTGATGGAAGTGAAATTAGAAAAATGATACTTCTTTACGGTACGAAATATCAACTTTTTGCGACTCGAGCTTTTCCAACGAGTTTCTCTACGCGCGACCCCAGATGGGATAAATTTTTCTTTTCTCTTGTATAAGCAGAATTTGAATCGGTACCTAAAGCGTTCTGGCGTCCTAACGACGTTCGGTGACTGGAAAGAAAAGTTTCATTTTTATCTCTAAACCTGACACGCGCTCTAACCACTATACGATCGATCCTGTCGATATCGACCTTGTCAGAGGCTTTCTGACCCAGAGAGGTGATGGACAGACACAATGGACCAGGGTGGGTTTATTTGCAAACAGTTTCACCAATGTTCACGTACTCCAGCTTCTGACATAATAACGATTAGGGGTGGATAGACCAACAATGTATATAGTTACTCTATTTCCCTTTTTACGCTGTATACGCCATCCACCCTTAATCTACCGTCAAACTTTGTCCGACCTATATTAGACGTAACCACTTTTACCACGTGATAACAGTTAGCCGCTGCTGAGTACCTGAAAGCGCATGCAGACCCAGAGGAAGTTTAAAAACTCGGAGAAAAGCAATTTCGGTACTCAGTCTATTCGGTGAAAGGAACTTTTTTTTTTCTACTCAAGTATTACACAACAAATCAGACTTTTGTTTTCACGATTCTTAAAAGCGTCACAGCAGTCTCGGTAAAGTCCCTCGTTGAAACGCTCAGGCCCGAGGAAGCTTCCAGTTTAATCGAGAAGGAAAAAGAAAATAAATAAGCCAGGTAACTCGAGGGAGATAAGCTTTGAATCTTTATTAGGATCGTCACACGACGAATCATTTCGTTTTAACGGGTAGCGTCAGCTTCTCTGTCTCTGAGTTTGTGTAAGCAAACGCGTGCGTAATTGCATACACACACACGCATGCACGCACACGCACACAATGCTTCCGGAAGGCCTCAAGCTTTTCCCGATGCGAAGGCACCGACGGTACTTTTACCTCTCGTAAAGCGTCCAAGCTTTATCCGTCTGGCAGTTTCAATTTCCCGTGGACGAAGGGACAAAACTACCGTAAATTCCGGATAGTCGATGGGAAGCGCTCACGTGCTCGATACATTAAGAACTTTACGAAGACCACGAAGCCATCGTACGTAAGGCAGCATGTATAACCGTAACCTAATCTAACTTATATGTATTACAAAATATATCTGTATATTATATATAACTGTATATAGGTATATATTTTTTACGTTTTCTTCATCCACAAAAGCGACCGTGCATCGGTGATTTCTAACGCGATGAATTTTCCCAAGTGCCAAAAACGCCAAGGAATGTCGTGTTCACTTGGTTTTCTGGCCAGCCGGAAAATATCGACGCTGCCAGTTTCCTCGTAACGACTTTTCCAACTGGGAATCCATCTCGATTTATCGAATCGAAGGAATCTCGAGGGTCGAACGTCAATTAGTGAGGTTACAAAGTAA
>JARPRH010000456.1:918616-930517 GCA_031763665.1 Calameuta haemorrhoidalis | reverse complement strand
GCCCTGTCATCACGCTGAGAAATGATTGTTCCTTTGATCGATCATTGCTATTCACTTCTTAATCACCTTTAAGATTAGTTGATTAAAATTGTTCACAACTTTTAAGCGACTCATCGATATTGATAGGATATTGCTACGTTTTGTTACAAAATTATTTTACAGTTTTAAGTACCTTTTTTTTTTTACTTACTATGCGTAAGTGGTGGTGTAGTGGTTGTGCGATTTTGTTTTTCAGCATCATTGTCAATCCTGAGTCCAAAAACTTATTGTAGGAATTCATCTAAAAAACCAATAGAATGAGGAAATTTCCAAAATATATTTATCAATGAATAATAGTAGTCCTGAACGTGTTTAAACGGTGCCACCACTGTAGAGGGGTGGAGGGAAGGGTTTTTTGGAAATATTATTTTTTGAACATTATTCCAACACCTCTAAAGCTTTGAACTTTTGGACTCTACTTTTGCTTGTCATTTTTTCAATCATTGTCCTTCGCGTCTTCCCCATTTGTTCTGACTCTGTACAAAAAATGTTACTTCACATGTTACCTTCACGTTTATCACGATGCATGCATCATACAACGAATTGAGATTTAAGTTAAATTTTCTTTGTATAATATTCAAGATATGTAAAATAGTGGAAGAACGTGATAAAATCGTCGTAAAAATTCTCGTAAAGCGATACAATCGAAATTTTCGTTTAATTCGAAATATACGTTCTGAAGTTTGTTACGTTTCATTTAGAAAATCGAAGAATTAAACGTATCGTTATAATTGTATCTACAATCATTGCTGGGGTCAGTTATTACAGCATTGATAATAATTGCGTTAACTGTTATTGATTAGGAAAATGGAATTAAAAAAACAATGAATATTTCGATCGTATCGCTTAACTCTAGCAAAATAAGAGAATCTTATCTTCCGTCTTCGATGTATAATTCCTGTTGTACAGAAAACTTTAGACAACAAGTACGTGTAAAATCCGTTAAAAAGTTAAACGTTTGCGCCTATTCTTATTATTGTCGATTTTTCGCTCGCTATTTTGCGTCACGATCACGAGAAAAAAAGCACTGTCTGTGGCTCGCAAATAACGAATCGTAGAGATAGAAAAACAGTGAAGTAACGAATAACTTTAAAGGGCGAACTGCGTAAAATGGCGAGATTGAAAACGAACGTGTTAATTGTTGATGTACCGTCGCGTCGAGAGCTCTTGTAACTATAGGTACATTACATATACCTTGAAGGAGGAATTGAACGTTGAGAATTATTTCCTATCTGTAAAATCGAATCTGATATTTGCAATCGAATTCCTTTGAAACGATAAGAGATTATATCCAATTGCAATACTATGGTAAAGTCCTTCGTAACATAACGATTCTCTAATGGAACAAATATGAAATAAATATATTAATTTTAGTAATTTAAAAATATAATATCGAACCTCGATTTGCCAGATAGGAATGAATCAAGATCGAATAAGAATCAATTAATTGTAATTGAATCGAAAGTGCAAAATATACATACATTAAATGTTGTTTATACCGTAAATATGATTAACCGTCCCACAAAGTATATCAATTATCTCAAGCATCTCAATATGCTGTATTAAATCAAGTGTCTTCACATCAATCGAATCCTTTTATCCCATGCCCAACAACTCACTTTAATAATTTCATTTGCCTTAAGCTGCCGAGAAGTTTGATGAAAGGTTAAAGGGCATCGCTGGCAGGCAGTAGTTAGTTTATTACGTATTATCCTTCGTTACGTTTCTCCTGTCCTTCGTGTATCGGTTTAAGTCAGGATCGACCTTGTAGATTCATCAAAATGTGCTACGTCACTGGGTCCTTGCCGAGATTTAAAGTTTCCCGCAATTGTTTCATATCAAAACCGGAAGTAGGAATTTCTTTTGCATCTTGGTTATTTCTAGTATCCATCTGGCATATATAACTGATTCGGACAGAATTATCTGTATAGAATTCCCATTATACAAAAAACAGTTCACCTTACTTCTTAACGAACTAGGAATGTTCTGGATAATGTTAATTACAAACCTTGATAATTAAGATGCCGAAGTTTACCATAACGAATTACGGGATTACGTTAATTACTTAATACCCGTCAAGCTAGTTAATTGTTTCGGCTAAACTTTTGATCAGCGTTGTAATTAGTTTATTAATTATTTATTGCCATATGTGTGTCTAAGCACGCATCACTCTTAATTAATACTATTTTATACCAGATTATTTAATATCACGTATTAAGCTTGTTTGATAATTAAATTAGCTATTTGATTAATCGGTTCTGAGTGACTGTTAGTTATGTAATTATGAAAAATTCCATTTCAATACATCCCTTTTAGTAGGATCAAATGGCAAGACGAAAATTTCAAAGTAAAGAAATAGCATGGTAAATAGTCACGATCGATAGTAATGAAATTCTAATGTCGACTAGCCGTATCGTAAAAATTAATTAGCATGTAACCCAATGATGAATGGAACTCATCTATTGCGAAATTGATAAAAAATATCTGTACACGTGCGATAATAGCTGAGCTTTCGTGACTGAATTTTGTCCGAGAAATATTTTTTTATACTACTGAGACATGACGTAAAACATGAACTGATTTTTGATGAATTTGCTGTTATAAAATAATAATAATGTCTTTGTCCATAAAAAACTTGTTTATAAACTACACTAACAAAGATTAAAATTTCTATAAAATGTCTTAATACGGATGTAAAAGAGCTAATGGACATTTATAGACTCTTAGCATTTCCGGTTTAAAGATTCATTTTTTTTTATATTTCTTCTTAAACGGCCATTTATATCAGTCTAAACCTATACGATAAAGTACCTGCAAATATCTAATATCCGATCAATCAAGCTTATATCTCCAGCCTTGTCATGGAATTTAGTAATTCTCTGAATGTTAACAATCATATAATCAGATACGTCGAGAAAAGTATCTCCATGCAGTCATTGAAACAAAATTAATTACTGTTAACTTATCTTATCGTGTTATCGACAATACCGTTATTAGGCTGAAAACTGTGGTACTGGGTCATGAGTTCGAAGATGCTTAATTAAGTTAATTTATTATCATAATAATTTGTCATGCATGCGAATACACCGTGCAGTCTCGAGTCATTGTGTCAATAAGTCAATGCAGCAATAATGGAAAACGAAGGCAACGCTGTAGTGAAATTAAAAAAAATTAATAATTAATTTTCATTAATTTTTTTAAAAAACTTTCCGTCAATCAAGGTTAATCCAGTGTAATGCAGATATCGGTTTTCCTAATGTAACTTCCTACATAGGCACGCATACACGTATTTGCGAAAGGCGAAAAACCCTTGGCTAATTCTGACAAATTAACGCCTGATTAATTGCCATATTAGATAAACCGTGTAAAAGCAATCTCTCCAGAACAGTTTAGCTGTGTGTTTCGGATAAAACTTTTTTTTATATAATAAAATAGTGATTTTTCTACGGCATGACGCGATAGATATCCCTAAAGCCAATTAATCTACAATGCCAACAGGATACTGTAATTTTCAATTATTTAGATAATTATTACCACGTATAGGATAGTTATACGGGTACTTTGACAAAAGCACTAAAAGCTTCCCAGAGGACATTGCGGTAATTAAATAGCAATTTGCGATTGTATACCAGATAAAACACTCTAGAAAAGTGTTGTGTGCAGAGCTTAATGGCGTCAATGGGTTATCAATAAATGTATAAATTACAATGTAGATACCCAGCTATTCTTTATATTTTTCTCACGAACCAGTAAGCTCAATCCAAATGCGTAAACCATTGTACGAACCGCGTGGTATTATTTTTAAGCAGTATTATTCTCGCAAGCGGCCCGACGACTTACATACTTTCGCACTTAGGTACCTTAAAAATAGAAGATTCGGGAAAAAATTCAAAATTCTCCGCAGTCTAAAGTCTTAGCGCGGATCGTTAATACGTCCTTTGACTCTGAAAAAAATCGATTTTACAAAAAGAATTAGCCACTTAATATCGTTCAACGATTAGTTGTATTAATTATGATTATAGTGAAAAAGTTCAATTTGTGACACGACTATAGAGGGTACGTCAAAAGTTTTTTTTTTTTTCAAAATTTCTTTACACGTCAACCACTAGATAGTTGTATCAGCAGTCTGTTTGCGTAATCTAGGTATGTTTGAATGTAGACATTTTCAGTTAAATTATTTAGCGACTTTTCTACCGGTATTCGAATGTAGAAAAAAATTTTGAAAATGAATAATAGCATGACGCAGAGTATCTGTCAGTTGAGGTCCGGTCGGTATTAACATCTATTGAGACAGTTTAGGAATGATGCCAGGATCCAAAACGCTAAGGAATTTCACCGTTGGCACTCGTCTCGAATGGCTGCAGCTAGTTGGCTGTAACGTGTTTTAGAGATACCTGCAGTGATTTTAGTGTCGCGAAGTTACACCGTCAAAATTCCCAAGAATAAATATCCGTGTGGTGATATTACTAAAAATAAAAGTGATCTTTTCAATACGTAACCTACCTGTCTCGGTGTAAACTTTAACAGTGTGTTATACCTAGAAGACATTTTTCTACTCTGCATACCATAAGACAAAATCTTGGCTACCATCCGAGAACAAATTGTTCGTGTTGTTAGATGAAATTTTTTTAATTAGTATCATTGCTACAGCATTTCCTTCGTACCATGAATCATGAAAATGTTTAAGTTCACTAATTATTCCAATCACTGACCCACAAGAATATATCGTCTTACGAGAAGGTTGTGATTGTATTAAAATTTGAATGATCTTTTATGAAAATTGCTTTGTAGTATCATTCGAAATATATTCTTATTGTAATATTAAACGTTGGTAATCCGCTGTGAATATCTCAGAGATCCAAACACGCAGGTTGAGAACTTTGAAGAACCCAGTGTCGTTGGATAACCTGGTTCGAGCGATTGGGTTATCGCAATTTCGGCGATAAAGCCGGATGATATCGCAACTTGGAAAATCTATAAAAAGGGTTAAACGAATTTCGTACAGCACTTAGTGTCAGCATGCTGTCGGTGAGGAGTATCTTACTGCTCCTAGGGACCTTCGTCCTCTTATCAGGAAATGGATGCAATGCTGACCTCGAGAAGAAGGAATGGTGGGAAAACACCATCGTCTATCAGATTTGGCTAAGGGGCTTTCAAGATAGCAATGGGGACGGCGAGGGAGACATTCGTGGTGCGTATTTCTCCATTCAGCTTGATTACTGTGTTATCTTTTGAAATAATGAGTACAGTGGAGAAGTGCTTGGGAAAGAGATATATACTTTTTTTTTTCTTATTTTACCCAAGGATCTGGCTTTTCATCTTTTCACGTTCTAGAAAAGCAGTGATACGTCTTTGCTGTATTATAAAGTTTAAACATTTGTTGTATGAATACATCTATATATACCATATATATGACGTATTTTTATACCGGAAGTTAATCGCGACGGAATTATTCAATTTCATTTTACTATGTATTTGAGTTATCTCAATGCTAATATGTATACTTATATCTTGTAGTGTTTGTAATTACTTGTTCGTAGTTTTCAAAATAATCTGTAATAACCTATTTTCGGATTATCTATTCTCATCGTCCCCGATAAGAGTATATGATTTCGAACTCAAGTTTCCACTTATCTGATAATTCCCATAATGATGGATAATTAGAGTATTTTTTCAAAAAATTTATTACGTAATTTTACCTATTATAACACGAAAAATTAAATAGCTAATTTTTATTATCAACTCTATCGATACTAAGCGTCCTGTTATTCATAAAGAATTATAGTTTCAAACAGCTAACTATCACCCGGTATGCACTGATTGTTAATGTCCAACTTTTCATGTTAAATTAAAGCTTTCCTTTTACACGATCGTAATAGGTGTTTCAATTTAAAGTGCCTGGAGAGTTCAAACAGCCATTTTGAATTTACAATCACGAAAATCGTAAATTACACGGAATTGATGCGTTATCTATATCGACCTACAGCGCACGCAGATTTCCGTAAATTCTACAATTACGGAAATGGCACTTCCCTAAGGAATAATTGGGAAGTAAAGAAATTGAATGAGAGCAAAATTTTAGCACGTGTACATTTTGTATAAAAAAATCGCATATAACTCGCACCTTCGTTTGTCAATTATTTCACATAAAAGGATCACGCAAATAGTGTAGCTTGAAAAAATTTGCATGCACTGTGTTTGCATGTGAATTTATTATAAAATTCCTATAAAAGACAATATTCCATTTTCAGATTACAAAGTACTCCCCTTAATTAATTAATTATTCCGTAAGGTTCTTCAATATTTTCTCATCCTAAATGTATAAACAAAATATATTTCCATTTGACTTCAACAATCCATACTGTAATTCTATAGAAAACTCGTTCGGTGCTCGTGTACGAAATATCATGTATTTGATCAGGGATGCTAAATTAAAATTTATATTTAATCTATAAGCAGTTCCATATCGATGTCATTTAATAGATACGAGCAATTCAGTTCGTATTACTGGTCCAAGCAAAATCTCCACGGTTTACATTACAAATAGCACTGTATCGTATTTCACTTATAATAACACTCGTAATTTCAAAGCCGTTCTAATTCCACATGCAATATTAAATAGGGCGTATACCATTAACCTATAATTTATTTAGTGAGCGCTGCGGTAACGCTTTACCAATATGGCCTTCGAAATGCTAATTATCATTACTGAAACGCGTGCTAAATCTAGTAAACGCAAATAATTTTAACGTGGCATTAAATATAAATCGATTTCTATATATTTTTTTAAGGATAATAATAGACGTTGATACTAGAGATGAAACCAGATGTCATCAACAAAGATATCTAATTCCCTTCACTCTTGAATGACATTTTAAAAGTTTTGGGCCGCGTATTTAACGAGGGTACTAACAATAGAGCGGATGTGGGACGCTTGGATTAGTTAATTATGGAATTGGCAGAGAATTCAGGTACTGATGAGGTTGGGGCAGTGGCACGACCTTGATATCCTGATATCTCATTTTCATCTTAGTATCAGAAATATTTTTTCAAAATTATATTTGTATCTACTAGTTAGACGCTATGAAGTATATATTATGTTCAATGATATAATACAATCAGAAAAGGTAACTAATCAACGTATTTTTGAACATCTAAGTTACAGTGTGCTTATGTTATCTCTGATTAAAATGAGTAGCTGGATTAGAATGATAACGAATTAGATATCCATTATTAATGTGTTACAAGTTTCTATTATATACTATGTATTACACGTAGCCTTGAATAAAAATGATCGAAATTTTTTAAAAATAAAGGTCAATACTGGGATTAAAAATCGATCCCTTTTCTTTTCATTTCGACATTTCAATTCTGAATCAATTTATCAATTAATTTTTATTACTTTTCCGTGCGAGATGTACAATATGGATTAAAATATAATCACTCGTTATTATTTGAATTCAGGTATAATTAATCGTCTCGATCACTTCGAACAACTGGGAGTGGAAACGATCTGGCTGAGTCCTATCTACACGTCCCCATTAATTGACTCTGGTTTTGATGTGTCTGATTATGTAAATATCAATCCACTTTTTGGAACTCTCGATGATTTCGATGAGCTCGTTAAAAAAGCACATGCTAAAGGTAATATTTGATACTCGGATAAATATGTCAAATTCGAAACGTAATTCTACTATCTTAATTTATAAATCTTATTATAGATCTCAAAGTAATGCTAGATGTCGTACCTAATCAGTCCAGTGATAAACATGGTTGGTTCAATGCTTCTGTACACAGTGTTGAGCCATACACTAGTTATTACATCTGGGCCAATGGGACTGTTGAAAATGGTACAAATCTTCCGCCAAATAATTGGGTATGACATTTTTTGTTATTAAAAAATATATATTGATTTATATTATATTATAAATTACGCCATCTTGAATTATGTCAATATTATAAGTTATACATTAATAAAATACTTTTTAATTAAATTTTAGGATCAGACATTTATGTTAAGTTTAATAAATTTTCAATTATTATTATAGAAAAGCACTTATAGCATCAAAGTTGGGTCAGCATGGACTTGGAACGAAATAAGGCAACAATGGTATTACCACAAATTTCATACATCACAACCAGACCTCAACCTACGAAATGCTGCTGTCGTCCAAGAACTTTTGGTAAGAAAATTGTTGAGCAGTCTTTGAAAATCTTCGCTATTCAGTAGCAAATGATTAAACAAGATAAACAAAATATGCCATCAATTACAGAATATACTCACCTTCTGGCTGGAAAGGGATGTCGATGGTTTCCACTTCAATTCGGTGTCCTACCTTTTTGAAAATGAAGAACTTTTGGATGAACCAACCATCGAAAGTGGGAAACACACTTCCGGTCTTTCTGAGAATTCCGGGCTTCTGTATGAAATTCATGCTCACATTGCTGATTGGGTAGCAAGTAACAATTCCACATCAAAGTATGTTCGACATTATTTATTTGAAAATAATAATACTAGTTAGATTCATCATAACAATTAATTATCAATTTATAATTTTTATTACTGTGAAGATTGCTCATCGCTGCATCTGACGATGATGATAACACTTTAATATCTTACTATGGCAACGACACTCATACTGGAATCTCTCCATTTAACTATCGATTAATAAAGGACATGAGCGCCAATACGAATGCCAGTACGTTAAAAGCCATAATTGAAGAATGGCTAGAACTATTACCAGCCAATCAGAATACAAACTGGGCGGTAAGAAAAAAAAATACAAATATATATTCAATTCAACACAAAATGCTTGAACTGTCTTTTAAGCATAATACCTTATAAAAGTTCGTATGCTCGCAAGCTTATGATTTTTATTAGACTAAACGAACGAATTACTATTTTTATTTCAGCTATCAAATCACGACAATTTACGTGTACCATCTAGAATTAGTTTGAACCATGTCGATGGTCTCCATATGCTGAGTTTTTTGTTACCTGGACAAACTTTTACCTATTACGGTGAAGAAATTGCAATGCTGGATACCAGAATTAGTTGGAATCAAACTATTGATCCTATAGCTTGCGCTCAGACTCAGGATACTTATACAAGTTACTCTAGAGATCCAGCCAGGACACCCATGCAATGGGATACCACGACTTCCGCTGGTTTTTCAACTAACAATTCAACCTATCTTCCGGTTAATTCAAACTACTTAACTAGGAATGTTGAAACACAATTAAACAACAATCTTGCCAACATTCACACTTACAAAGCACTCGCGTCACTTAAAAAAAAAGCAACCATCACTCATGGGGATTATCAAATTTCTGCAGTAAACAATGACCGGGTTCTGGTTTTGAGAAGGTGTGTATCGATTTTCATTAAAATATAAGAAATCACTTTATAATTTTATCTCTAATTTAAACTACGATTTGATAATCATTCACAGGTCTCTCGAGGATCATTCGACTTACGTAGCCGTCATCAATTTAGGCCTGGCACGACAAACTGTTAATCTTACAGAACTGTATTCCGATGTGCCGGAGTATCTTTATATAGCAGTTGCATCTAATAATGCTGTTACTAATTCGTAAGTAAAATTGTATTGAATTTATATAACGTATATGTATGATAAGTACTAAATATTCAATTTTTTATTAGTACGATAATCTCTGTTGACACTGTCATTCTCACGGCAAATGCTGCTCTGGTACTGACTGATGAAGAACCTGAAAACACGGCGGAGTCTTCGACAGCAAGTACGATCTCCAGAATGATAGTAGTCGCTTTATTAAGTAGTGCAATAAATATATGTCTCGTAAAGTAATAACGAGCTTGTAAATCCAAGGCTTCGTAGATATTTAATTTCCTGCTATTAAAGTAGCAAATATTATTGGTAAACTGCTGCTTAACGTTCCTTAGCAAATTCTGTAATAAGTAACGTAGATGTAATAATAATCCTATTTGTAATTGTAAAGACTCCTAAGGAACTGTTCCTATTAAATCGGGACACGATAGGCATCAAAAAATTCTTGACTCTAATCGAATGCCAATTCATTAACAGCAAAAAATTAAGAAAGTTGTTGCTAAGAAAAAAAAGTTTTGAATATTAGAAAAGATCATCTGCAACCATATGAAATCTTCACAAAGAAAATTAGCGAAAAGAGAATTTTATTTGATATGGAGTATGAAAAATAATTAGTTTAAAGGTTCAATCAAAACTATTATTTATTTTACAATACAAAAGTCATCAGTTAATTTATGTCATGACTCATCAAGCACATCAAATTTTATTATTTAAATTGCCACATCGTAATATTATATTACGTAGTATAAATAATTGTAAAATATTAATTATTAATCAAGAGCATGATGAAGTTCAACATTATGCTATGAAGATTGCAATCCAGGTGTCATATGTAATAGCAAAATTTGTGTAGTTAGAAATCATTCATTGTGCTTTTGTTGTCCAATCGCTTTGCAGCTACAGATGAATCCACATCGAGCACATCCACAACAGAAGAATTGACCACGATATCCAATGACGAAAGTACCACTGAAAATGAAACAACTGAATATGAGGGAACAACAATAGAAGGCGTAGACACAACAACAATAGAAAGCGCAGATACAACAACAATAGAAATCGCAGATACAACAACAATTGAAAGCGCAGACACAACAACAATGGAAAGCGCAGATACAACAACAATTGAAAGTGCAGAGACGACAACAACTGACGCAGAGACTTCGACTCCCAGCACAGGAGGATCGTCGAAAATTTTCGAAAGAACAGTAGTAATAGTGCACATGAGCATCTGCTTGGTTGTGATAACTTTGTACAATAGTTCATAGACACTCCCATGGCAGTAAGAATTTATGAAATAAGTATTCAATCACTTTTTGTAAGTATATGTCTCAAAATCCTTAGTGTAAATTGAAAACATAAATGCTTTGTATACAATTGGCTGGTTAAGTAGTTAGGTGTGACGTAGTAGACGTGTAAATTATACTTTGTGATTTAGCGTATGTAATATAGAATATATATTTTTGCTTAACATCACTAGTACAAATTTTATCAAACGATGCTGAATCCTCATTTGAGAAAACTCAATTTCTACAGCTCCTGATACTGACCTCGATTCTCAAGTTATTGAGGGCAACCTTGATTGGTGGCAGTCAGCTGTCATCTATCAAATTTATCCAAAATCATTTCAGGTAAATATACTTAACAATGATTCATACATTTTCTTGTGACATTTTATGTTAAAATTCAAAGATATGTTTCCAAATAAGAAGGTTCGTTAACTTCTTTGAGCAAGAGTTGCAGGAAATATACTCTTACTATGTAGAACATTTGTTGGTCATTTGCCGGATAAATTAATAGGATGTTGCTAGGATGCTTTGTGATTTACAAAGAAATTCACGGACACTCAGTTTTCTTCGTTGAATCACAATTTCTAATCGCGACAAAAGAGCAAGGAACTTCTAATCGAAGCAAAAAGCAGTTTTTGATTTTTTTACATGGAACGTCTTAAGCATATAAAATACCATCCGGAACAATTCAATTGTCCACATTCTCAAAACCGATACAGACAAACGTGCCGAAATTTTATTACAACACAGTTGCACTTTCAAACAATGATCTCATCCTCGATTATACACTTTACTATAGTTATATTAAATCTTTGATTTTAAGTGAAACTTTATTTCATTGCGCATGAACAATTTTTACTGACGCAGTTATAGAAAAATGAACTTAGTTTAACTTATCTCTAGATATGACAAGATTAGTCCTACAATTTAGGAGAGATTAGATTACGTATAGCCCAATCTCACATTATTCACTAAAATCATT
>JARPRH010000456.1:776762-788815 GCA_031763665.1 Calameuta haemorrhoidalis | reverse complement strand
GTGTGGAGCTAAAGCATCAATCTCATCGAGAAAAAGTACACAGGGGGCAATAGCTATTGCTTGATCAAAAAGTTCTCGGATGCGTGCTTCGCTTTCACCCGATATACCCGCCACAAGTTCAGGACCAGCAACTTTCAGTAGCGGAATTTCCAATTCCTTAATAAAAAAATATGTATTATCTTACACGTTGACTATGTAAAGGATATTTAGCAGAAAAAAATCTAACCCCAGCGATTGCATAGCCTAATAATGATTTTCCACATCCTGGTGGTCCATGAAGTAAAAATCCTCTTGGAGATGATATACCAAGTTGCTTAAATACTTCTGGATGCTTTATGTGTATTAGAAGTTTGCAGATAGTTTCAAGGACTGTTGCACAACCAGCGATATTTTCAAATTTAATCTTTGCCTCAGTTACAGGAACGTCGCGTTTTCTCTTTTTTATGGAAAATTGTGCACTATCTCCATCATCCACTCGTAGCCTCTTCTTGATTTGCTTCTCTAGAGGCAATGGTGTTGGTGGAGGTAGTGGGAATGTCATTACTTCCTTCACAGACTATACGGTGGTGAAAAAAATGATTAAATATTTCATGTTTACACTGTGAATTCAATAAGTTACATATACAAAATTTTCTGCATGATTAATACTAATAGTATGTGTATCAAAATTAGTGTTTGTTATAATGTCATAAATAAAAATAATATATTTGCTTGCTTTTTTCTGGAATTCATTTGATAACATCGGTAGTTCCCATGGTTTCTCTGAAGCAACAAGCTCTGTATCACTTGGATCATCATCACCGCTGATGTCCACAACTTCTCTGTCACAAGAATTGCCATTATGATTGCCCTTTTTATAAATTTTTACCATTTGATTGTTAAATCTAGTATCAATCCTGTGTGAACCTGGCTAAAATAGAATACAATGCAGTCACATATTATGAACTTGATGCACATATTATCTGTATACAAAGAATATATGATCCTTATCAGATTATATATCAGATGTCATAACTGCATATTGAGTACCTCATAATCATCATTATCATCATGATGTTCCATTGCGGTAGACTTTCTCTCATAATTTCTTGATATTTCATCGTACGCCCTTCGAATCATAACCCTAAGGGCTCCCTGGTTTCTCCTTTTATATTCGCAATACCTCTTTTGCAGGTAATGTGCTACTTCATCTACATCAATATATACCTTTTCCACGTTAGCAGTCAGATACTACAAACATATTTTATGAATATATAACACAAAAATCTTGTCAAGAAATTACACTATTAATTTGTAGTTGCCGCCATAACAAATATGCGCCACTTTGTATTACTTATACGACGGTATCAGACGGTATAAAGCACGTGCAATAACGAAGTACGCGTACGCTACTCTAGTAATCACACAAATCGTTATTTTATGAGACGTAATTATCTACAGAAAGGTAATTAACATCCTCAATCAGCAAATTTTTTTTCTAACCAATGTAAAATCCATAATCTTACTTGATGTACTCTTGAAGCAATGAGAGGATCACAACGGGTACTATTTGAAGTTTCATTAACTGTATTTGTGTCCAAAGATTCAGTATCGGCGGTATTCTCTTCACTTAAGCGTCGAAGAGGAATAATATCGACCGACGAATTAAGCTTTATCTTTTGCATGCTGATATTTGTTATTGTACCATATTTTCTCTCTGTTCCCAAGTGATTGTCCCATACGAATTTTCTCACTTGAAATGTTTCATGTGTTGTTACATTGACTTCAATTTTCTTTACCAACATTACCGACTGAACTTACGTTAATAAATTTTGATAACCCATAATACGATATCATTACTTTCATGTTTAAATATTAAAATTTTACTTACAGATATTGACGGCAAAAAGATAAAATGTTGAGCGTTTTGAGATGCGCTTCGCTGCGCCAGAAAACTCCAACATGCATGAAGAGTGTTCTTATTAACTCTGTGAGGAACATGAATCTACATATAAAGAAACCCAGGCCTAGGATAATAGATATCCTGAGGGCTAAGGATAATATACCACCAAATTTTGATTTGATATACAGAACAAGTGCAGAAAAATTTTTGATCTTTGCTGATCACGCATCCACTATTATGCTAGTTTTTATGGTCACTCTCTCGGTCTATGTAGTGTTCTTCATGGAAAATCTTGAGTTTCCTCTTGTGGATAACAATAGGGATTTTATAATTGTAAATCAAAAATATCAGCTAGTATTTCCATTTTTAATAACTTACCCTTTACTCATTGCTGCGAAAGTGTTTTCTTACAAGTTCACAAAACGAATTTATTTTGATGGCGATTCTACATATAAGGCAGTATTTAATGGTTTACTACCTTTTCAAAAGAGAATTATGACTATTTCAAAAGGAACTGTTAAGAAGGCAAAACCATCTGAGATATTATCTTGGAGGCATTATCAATTTCTAGTAAATGGTCACAAAATCTATTTGGTTGAGAAGGATTTTATAAGTTCCGCTGAATTATATAATTTCTGTCCTGAGGCTGAATATTTTCTGTAAGCATTTACATCTATTTACACATTGTAGTATATGTTAGAAAATATGGATTATATATTGCAATAAAAGCATGATTTGAGTATTAAGATCAAGAGCCATTTTCCAGAAATGTTAACTGTTAATTCATGCAAATATGAATATTACCAAATTTCATGCTGTGTAACTAATGTGCCTAGCTGATTACATTAGTACATATTTACTGATTGTTTTAGTTAAATTTGGAGCAGAGAATAAATTTTCTTTTCCAAAATCCATCTTATTTATTTTTTAGAGCAAAAAGTACTCTATCACATTGGAATCTGCTATTACCTTAGGAGCCATTACGGCTATAAATTTTAGCTAATATGTGATACAGTGTTTCCACTCTAGAGTACGCTTATCTGCAAAAACACTGCGAAACCAGTACCTAACGTAACGTGAGACCTGTCAATAGGTTTTCTGCAATCGTCATTTCGTAAAGGGGTGGACGTACGGTCGATGTATTAGCAAACTCAGAACGTATTGTGTGTTTGTACAATGTAATTGATCAAAGTTTATTACACATGGCACCTTCGAAGGACAAGTGGGTGCGGCGTTTTGTCATTACAGAAACGAAGCGGCATAAAAAAGGATTTACAATTTACAAAGTTACATCATTGGTATAAACATAAAATATTCTGTACTCATTTTATAATTTATTTAATAGTCTACCATTACGTGAGTCTATATTATTGAAAACGCTTATATGATTCATGGGTGATAATAATGGATATGTGGTTCTTTGATAAAAAAAAAATTTTAATTTTTATCATCTGTTTATTGCCAGTACTGCTATATTACTATCGCTCCTATGGGAATTGTATAATTTACTTTCCTTATCAGATAATGGTAGTTCTTCTATAAGTTGAAAAAGTGTTTAAACCAATCTTTATTTTAGTGTACTGCAATATATAGCACTAAAGTTTTATGTCATGCGAGTATTATTACTTTTACAGATGTACTTGAAACCGTCGTTGGAAGCTATATCAAGAGTTTCAGTTTGGAAACGTTATAGTGACTTCAGAAAGCTTCATTCGGAACTCAAGGTTCTTTATACATCTCTTACTATTAAAGAACCATTTCCACAATTTGCTAGGCCACGTTACTTTGGACGTTTTGAAGCAGAGGTCATAGAGGAAAGACGGTTGTGTGCTCTACAATTTCTTGAATTCGTAGCAAGGCATACTCCATTATTCAAGAGTGAATTGTTTGTCAAATTTTTTGATAATGATATAAATGTTTGTCTAACTGACTGTTCTCTGTCAATGAGTTCAGATGCATCAGAGGATGATAGAAATGCCAATGTAACAGATACGGATTCATTAAATAATTCTATGTCTCTAAACGTAACCCAGAATGGGCTAAAAAATAGTCAAAGTATTTCCAATGAGCTACCAAAGTTCGTTTACACAGAACAAATAAAGCCAACATTATCAAAACGTATTTATCAGTCAAGCACAAAGGTCAGACCTGATCAGAATTATGGGAAAATGTCCTTGAAAAATGAAAGCATAGATAATTCACCTTTATACCAAAGATCAGGAACAGATCAAATTATGTTGAAGGAGAATCTCAGCACACAAAATCATAGTGAAAGTATTGTAGTCATGGACACAGGACACCTAACAAGTAATTGCACAATCAGCAGTACAAGTATCGACGTCAAAGAATGTCTGCAGGATAAAGAGAGCCCCAAACCGACACATGTCATATCGTCCGTTTTAATACATGATGGTTCTGACCTTCTAGGTACGCAAGAAGACTCTGCGCAATATATTCTAATAGCTGCAGCTCACATGAGTGCAGCATTCCGTCACGAGGCTATAGCTGAGTATGAGGAAGCTTTTACGCAGTACAAATTGGGAATTTCAAATCTTCTCAATGGGGTACAGATCGATCCACACGTGAACAGAAGGTCTACGATAAAGGATAAGATAACAAAGTATTTAGAGAGAGCTGAAAGACTGTATAACAGGCATCTTAACTGTAATATCTCTGTATTATGTAAGCCAATAACGGAATTGCAAAATTATAAGGTACTACGAGTCATTGGGTCGGTAATGCTCGTGCGAGATACAATGCGGGAATGCAATAGAATGATAAAAACAGTGGAAAAACCAGCTGGACGTAAAGAAGATATAAGTAATTATATTCTACGTGGCAAAGTACCTCACATGGTACAGCTTTATGCCTGCGTACAGACAGAAACAACTGTGTTCCTGGTACTAGAGTATGCAGGTGGAGGAAAACTGTGGGACCATGTAAAAACGCAGTACAAATCTGTTGAGAATAAGATAAGCTCTTATAAGAAGAGTCACACAAGATCTATTAGTTGTGGTGCTGTAATTCAACCTGATTATCGGAGTGTGTTGGATTCTAGTCATAACAATAGATACGAAGAAAAGAAGATTCCTGAGATAAAACACAGTAATTCAGACTTTATTCAGCATGACGATGTATCTGAATCTCAGGAGAATCTTGAGATATCACCTGAAGAATCTTTGAGAAGATTGGAAGAGGAGTTTGGAGCAAATTCAAAGTATAATAGGGATTTGCCTACTACGGACTTGTTAGAAAAAGCACAAAAATTACTTCAATCTGTTAATGCAACATTAAAGAAAAGTAATTCCATTGCTTCTCGTTTAAATGAATCGGAGCAGCTGCTACATCCGTATCACTGTAATGACTCTACACTTGAAAAGGATTCTCTTAAGGAGATTGTGGAAATTGATATTCACATTCAAGAATCAGAACAGGATTGTGTCAATTATGAGGATAACTCTGTAAAACTGATGAAGCCGTTGAGTGACAATGAAAATACTGAAGAAAGTTATGATTTGAGTGAATTATCAACAAGCGAAAGCTGTACTGACCTCAGCTTAGGTAAGGACAAAGTCTCTAGTATACTGGAGGGGACATCAAACATGGAATTCTCCCAATATGAATATGAGCTATCAAAAAAGACGAAAAGTACCAATGGCATCGTGGAATCTAGTCAATTTATCAGAATGAATGGAGGCAGTCAGTACGCAGATGAATTGCAATTACATACAGGTGATGACAGTGGAGTGGAAATGGAGCAGGAACTATGGAAAGTGCCAGAAACAACTATCAGGCAGTGGGCAGCCGAAATACTTTCAGCACTGGAGTCTCTTCATCAGCAGGATGTTATAGTAGCTGACTTGAGACCAGATAATATTTTACTGGATGATAACGGGCAAGTGTTGATGACGTACATCGTGCCACGACGTGATGCCGAATTACCACGATCCAGGAAGCCGTATATGTCACCGGAACTGTCTATGTTTTTACCAGCAATTCCAGCTACACCGGCTGCTGATATCTGGAGCTTTGGTGTTATTCTATATGAATTATTCACTGGGATTGTATGTACTGATAACGTTTATTTTTAATATTTACTTGTATAATAATTCTTTTATTTTTCTCTAGCAATTTCAGTGGAGACATCCTGGACCATTTCATTCACATTCCATTGTCAGTATTCCAGATGAAATATCACAGACTGCTAAATCTTTGTTATTTAGTGTGAGTTTTTAAAAGAACCGATTGTTGATAATATTCTTTGATTTGTTAATCAGGCATAATTTTGAAGTTAACATAAAAATTATTTCAGATCCTAAAATACGAGCCGAATGATCGATTGACGATTCCTGAAATCAAACAGCATCCATTCTTCGAACAAATCGACTGGGCAAATCTGCTGAATCCTTAAAAGAATTTCAAAACTAGAATGGCATATAGGGAACATATAATATATAGTTCAAGTCGCGACTTACTTCTATATCATAATTATATTTAATAATTTATTTTTTCGATATCTACCATTCTAATGAGTATTATTAGTATGTTTAATCATTACGCGTTAATTATGAATAAGGCTACTGTTCAGCGAAGACTATGCGTGTAAATGCACTTTTGTACAGTTTTCTTCGAATTAAAATATTCGATACAGTTAAACGCAGATAAACCGTTTTCCTTGTCATATAAGGAACACGGCTGATTCAATAATTGTATAAATTAATGGAAAACGATAACGAAAAATGGTTTTTAAAAGTTTCCTTGGTTGTGACGTTACTGCTCTGCGAATGTATGCACCCATAGGACGGCTGAACAACAACCTTAATAGTTAAATAAAGGACAACCAATGTCAATGTAAATCATTGTAAAAATTGTATAGACAATTCACCATAATAAAATGGTGACAATCAACTTTTTACAGTATAAAAAATGTCCTAAATCGATTTGAAAATAAAAATGATTATGGATGTAATAAAATGTATATTTGTTATTTTTCTTATACAAAAATAAGATTATCAAATTCGGTAAGTAATCAACGTGATTTATTTCTCTCAGTTCTAGAAACCGTCGACATACCGTCAACGAATCTAGTAGTGAATAAAACATTAGCATTGTTAAACATGCCATCTTTCAAAGATACAATTATAAATTGGGAATGCTTAAAGTGTCTTTTTAACATCGTCCCAATGTTTTCCGTGTGAGATAGATCCAGGGCGGCGTCGACCTCATCCAAGATGTACAATGGCGCCGGTTTGAACAACAACATAGCTAATATCAAAGATAAAGCTACTAAAGATCTTTGCCCGCCAGACAATTCACCTAAGGATTCCTTCCAGACGCCTGAGAAACCAATTTTCACTTCCAAACCGTCGGAAACCGTTTGGTTTTCTGGTGGTTGTAATTTCGCATTTGCACCAGGTAATAAACTGCTGAAGATCGAACCAAAGTCTTTGTTTACCTGAAAAAAAAAAACTTTAATTATAATAATTCTTGGAAATTTTTAAAACTTAGAAAATATCTTGTTACCTGCTCCCAGGCTTCTAACAACGTCTGCTTCTTCTTCTCGTCCAAATAATTAATTGTTTCCAGTATCTTACGCTTGTCGTTTTCAACAATTCCTTTCTTTTTCAACAATTCATTGTACTGCTCTTCTTCTTTGTTGAGAAGATTCATGGCGCGAGTGTTGACGTTTCTACTAAGCTTCTCACGAATAGATTCCAGCTGCTGTAACTTCTGTCCCATTTCCTCTGGATTATTTACCTTGAAATCGTACATTCCACCTTAAGCAAAGAAATTCGAAGTGAAAACAATGAAAATACTGTACTTAGAATGATTTAAAGATCCAAGTACCTGTTTGACCAAAATATGCTTTATCCTGTTCGATCCACTCATATTTCTTTATCAATTCTGATACTTTGTGTCTGCATTCTTTTGCGTTATTCTTAATAGCTGTGATCTCATGATTTAATTTCTTAATATCCAATGATAATTCTTCACTCTGTTTAACTATGTCTTCTTTCCTGGCAATAAGCTTTTGTATGCCTTTGTTATGTTTGTTTATGGCATCTTTTTGCGCCTTCAAACTGGTTTGTATGTTTCTGACATCAGTTCCAGCTTCATCTAAATCCTTTTGATATTCTTCTGCTGTCTCTCGTAAGCCAGCTAACTTTTCCTCAGCTTTTTCTAACTGCTCCTTTTCACTAGCAATTGTTTTTTGCAATTCTGTTATTTCTAGGTTTAGTGTTTCTGACTCTTGCTCACGTTTCTGCCATTCCTTCCTACTCTGTTCGGCTTTTTGTTTGGCAGCCTTTAAGTCACTTTCAGCCTTTTTCAATTGTTTCTCTCGTATACTAGAGGAATCTTTTAATTGATTTTCTAATTCCTTTACACGCTTTGTATTCTCTTTCTCTTGTTTAATAGCCTCCTGCATCTTCTCAGTTATTTCTGCAATAGTAGCTTTTAAAGTGTCAACCTAAAATGTAAAATATTTATAAAGAATAATCATTTCAAGATCCTTTAGGGCGTATTGATTACAAACCTCTTCTTTAATCTTGTGATGTGTAGTCTGTTGTATTCTCTGTCGAACCATATCAACTTCGTAGACCCTCATGTCAAGCCTTTGCTTAACAGAAGCAAAACGTTCAGCCGTCTTATGGATTTTTGCAATTTTAGATTCGATTTCTTGTAGCGTATGTTTTTTTTCACTAATTTCCCTCTCAGCTTCTTTTAACTCATCGAGTTTCAGTAGCATTGATCCAGTTTTTGATGCTGCACCACCAGAAAGTGTTCCAGCGGGGTCGAAGAGGTCGCCCTCGAGCGTGACACATTTTTTCATTATCTTGTCATGGAAAGCTACCTTCTTTGCAGTATCCATATCCTTGCACACGAGTATCTGGCCAAATATATAATTAACTGCTGGCCTTATTTCCTCGGGAAAGTGTATGAGGGATAGTGCTGACTGTACATTTTCAGGACCAACTAGTTTCTGGGCAAAATCAAGAGTACGTGAATCTATTGCTTTTCCGGTGACTTTATTCAGGGGTATTATAGTGACGCGTTGCTGAAGTTGTCCTCGTTGAAGTAACTTCTTGCTTGTAGCTTCCGTATCAACTATCACATTATAAAGCTATAAAGAAAAATTCCCTAGTTAATCATTTTAATAGGGTAAATAAGGTTTGATTATATCATATCAAGAAAACATACCCTCCCGCCTGCTGCTATTTCTAAAGCATAAGCCGCTGCCTTGTCCTTTATATTGAACAATTTACATACAACACCCTTGACAGATTTTCTTCTAAAATTTGGTTCGGGATCCTGATATTGGAATCGCAACTGAGGATACCGTGACTCGAACTGATCGATTCTATCCTGAAGATGCTGTATCTCTTTAGCCAAACGATGCTTTTGCTCTTGTAAAGCTTCCATAGATCCCTCCTCGTAGTTCATTTTTTTTACTTCATTCTCTAATTGTTTTAGTTCTTTTTCCTTGTCTTCTAAATTTTTATTATCTTTTTTGTATTCGTTTTCAGTACTCAACATGTCCTTTTGCTTTTTGTTGAGTTGTTCTTTACTGTGTTGTAACTTCATTTCACATTGTTTCATTTCAGTCTGGGCTTGTGTTGCGCTTTGTCTGGCGCTTATTAATTGTTGCTCTAATGTTGCATTCTCGCCACTGTCACTTTGAAGTAACCCGGAAGTAATCTTCTGATAAGTTTCCTGCATGGCTATGACGGCATCGGAATCTTGTTTATCCAATTCTTTTAATTTCTTAAATAAACCTCCTACTTTATTTAATTCATTTTCCTTCGTGATTAGGATGTTTTCATCTTCGGAGATGTTTTTCTTAAGTTGCGCTATGTTTTTTTCTTCGGCTTTTATGGCCTCTTTGTTACTGTTTGCCTCTGCTGTCAACTTATGTTCCCTTTTTTCAGCTGCTTTCAGTTCTTGTTCAAGACCTTCGAGTTTCCCTCCTTTTTCCTATGGAGAGTATGAGAATAATTAGTTAAGAGATATAAATGCTTTGATATCTTTAAAGATTACTAACAGCATCTCTCTGTTTTGTTATTTCAACCAACTGCTCTTCGATAGTCTGGGTTTCATCCTTAAAATCTTCTATACTCTTCTCCTTTGCTTCTATTTGATCCTTCACTGCTTGAACACTTTCATCCGCCTTCTCACTGTTACGCAAAGTTGTTACATACTTCCAAGCAATATAAATTCTACGACAGTGTTCAAGTTCTCTTTCTATTCTTTGAAACTCCACATATTGTGATCTCTGCTCTTTCAATTTATTTAACTTAGGACCCAGCTCTTCGGTCATGATCTGTAAACATGACATTGCATAAGTTTTTCAAAAAAAATAAATAAATACTCGAGTAATTGATTGACATACATCATTGATTTCCTTCAATTTAATATCTTTTCTTTCAATAGTTTTAATTGCAGCTTGCTTTTTGGTCTCATACATTCTGGTACCAGCAGCTTCCTCGATCATGGACAAAATTTCAACAGGTTTCATATTTAAAACCTTTGTGATTCTTCCTTGCATTATTAAAAAGTGTGGATTATTCACATTAAGCTGAACCGAGAAGAACATATCTTGAACTCTTTTGTTTGGAACATTAGATCCATTAATCATATATTTGTTTTTGCCACCAATAACAACTTGTCTCGTGACAGTAATTTCTTCAAAATGTTCATATCCCATTGGTGAAGCATTGCGATCATGATTATCAAATGTTATAGTGACACTGGCTTTCTTTACACCAGCTTGTCCTGACTTATATACAAGATCTTGCAGTGAAGTAGCACGAACCTGAAAGAATATTCAATAAATATTATGTCTAACATCAAGTAAAACTATGCACAAGCATAAAAATAATTGCTAATAATTTACCAATATTGTAAATCATACCTGACCCAGATTCGTAATACCCAAAACGAAACAAATTGCATCTAAAATATTGGATTTGCCGCTACCATTGAATCCAGTGATAGCATTAAACTCATTATCGAACCCATTGATCTCAATCCGTTTTGCATATGATTTAAATCCGTCCAAAACCATGGACTTTATGTACATCTTGCGAATTATTTATCTCTTGTTTCTGTGCAAAAGTAATCACCTTAAAAATGGAACTACACAAATTATACTGTGACAGTTGTATTTTTCAGCCGGTTACATTCAAAATACACAAGTCAAGGATTCGAAGGCGTTCTTAAAGTTGTGTTCTCATTGAAGCGACAGGAACAAAATTGATTATCCATTCAGAAAGCAGAACAAACTTGGACAGAAATGTTAGAAGCAATCGCGTCACGTATGTACATATAATTTCCCGCTAAAAATCTTCCGCTCTCACGTAGATGTACATAGGCGAAAGGTATAAAAGTTTGTAACTTGTTGCATTATTTGTTATAAAGTAATCTACGATTATGGAAGGTTTCGACGATCCAGGAATATTTTTCTCGGATAATTTTGCCACACAAGAACCACGTGAGAATCAACTGAATCTACAGGGTTTCAAGAAGAAATTTAAAGAATTCATTAGGCAATTTCACGAGGGAAATTTTAATTATAAATATCGGTAATTTTATTAGTACTATATTTAATTGTCAAAATAAACTGTTTATTAGATTAGTACTATAATAATTTTTTGAATTTGAATCTTTATGATTTTTTAGAGACACTTTGAAACGGAACTACAATCTTCGTTTGTACTACATTGATATTAATTTAGAAGATCTTGGAGCATACGATGAATCTCTTGCTGAGAAAGTTTATAAACAACCAACAGAGTATTTGCCAATTTTTGAAGAAGCTGTAAGAGAAGTTGCAGATGAACTCACAGCACCACGTCCCGAGGGTGAAGAAAAAGTTGAAGACATTCAGATACTTGTTTCCTCTGATGGAAATCCAACTTCTCTAAGAGGCATGAAGGTAAGACTGATAATATTATCATATTTGTGATTGAGCTGCAAATATTTTATTCTAATTTCATCAATCTCAATTTCAGCCTGATATTGTTTCAAAGTTGATCAAAATTCCTGGAATTGTAGTGTCAGCTTCAGGAATCAGAGCTAAGGCAACAAAGATTGCAATACAATGCCGATCTTGTAGAGCTGTTCAAGTAAACATTAATATAAAACCAGGCCTGGAAGGATACATGTTACCAAG
>JARPRH010000456.1:718008-735961 GCA_031763665.1 Calameuta haemorrhoidalis | reverse complement strand
TAATGCCCTATAACAGAGTATAAGGGTAACAGCTTTCCATCATCCGAAGTCATTTCTTCTATCCATCCGACAAGTAAAGATCCATCCTTTTCCTGGCCCAATAACTTCCATTGTTCGGCTAAGTATCATTAAGACATAATTAACATCCTAACACATATGTGTAATAATGCTAATAATGAAAAAAAGGAGTAGTACGAATAGAGTTATTTAACTTAAGGTTTTATTATGTAATTAATCACATAATAAACATAAAAACCCAATATAAATGAAATTACAATAAGTGGTCAGGATAAATATCCCTTAAAGAAAGAAACAATTCCATAAATTATTTATTGCTTCCAAGATAATGGCTACTGCCTGTCATACATATCTCATACAAAAAGTGATTAGATCATGATACAAAATATGATTTAAATCTTTATCTATATGCGCGCTTCTATTCAGTGATCCTTTTAGTAACAAATGTAGGAATTTACTTCCGGCAACGCTGTATATATTTTAGCTGTCATGTCAAATCAATAACGTGATCCGAGAAATGAATTGATAGAGAGACTGAAAAAGGAAGTTGTCAATATTCCCAAATCTGACGGCGGTTCAAAAAAATTTGGACAATTGAAATTTAAATGTCGTAAACTTTACCTTTAACAGCTTTCTGTTGCAAAAATAAACAAAGCTTGGCGGCAAGATTGTCTGCCATATCGGCGATCTCGTGGTTTCTTATCACACCTTGCTGTCTCTGCTAGTTTAAGGTGGTCTCACAACCCTAGCACTGTCGGACATTTTTAAATCACATGGAAATCACATTTTTTACGTATCACTGGACTAGAAATCTCGCAGGTGTATTCATCACAATATATACATATATTTTGACTGATTAGGACAAATATGTAAAACAACAAATGGCCGTGAGATTTTTATTGCAACATTACGTATACTTTTCCATCTGCAAAATAAAATTTGCAAAGTGCCGAATTGTGGTTACATTGAATCGTTCTATGTTATAAACTGGAATCGATAACACTTATCGTTGGGTATTATAATCAATATCTATTATAATTGAATATCGAATCGAGAGTGAATAACATAATGAGAGAAAAAGAATGGGAATTTTATGAATGGCGACCAATGGCGGCCAATAAAATATAACAGATGTGGCGCTCATTTCTTGAAATAAGAGTATTATACGATTTGATAAGTTTTGAAGTCAAATTTATAGAATTATATAACAGCGAAAGACTGTAATTAATATATCTTAATTAATTAACATTGAAATAAATCACCTGATAATTGTTACGTTTTAAAACGTCGCGCTTTTCGAACACACGCGCATTGCATTTCGGTACCATTTTCTTAAGGTTCAACCACAGGCGCTTAAATTCGCACAATTGAAATATTATAAGATGGAAGGATCTTTAGCCAAAAACAAATAATATTTCTATTTCATAGTATAATTATTATCGTCTGATTATTTTTCTGGCCATGTTGGACTTTACACCCATAAAAGCTTGAAGGATATAAATAAATTGCATTTGCCGAATGAACAGAGCTTATCGTTTTGATATATCAGGTAGTCGGCCATTTTGTCAATCCCCCCCCTCTCTTCAGCTGTATTGCCTAAAGCAGAACAACATCGTCAGCGGTCAGCCATTACCGTGAGATGTGAACGGAGGTATCTGTGAAAAATAAAGTCAGTTACGTTCGTACGAAGCTAACGAGGATACGCGTTCAAGATACGTTAAAAAAAATGCACACTATTACCGAGTTAGGTACCAGTGTACCGGCGTTCCTGGGTAAACTGTGGAAACTCGTTGAGGATCCTGAGACCGACGACCTTATTTGCTGGGCACCCGTGGGTATTCTTGTTTATTGTATGATATAATAACTCTATACCTGTGCTGCTCATTACGCTTATATCCGAATATTTTAGTGCACATTTAATTACTAATCAATGACGTTGACATCTTAGAAACTTTGGAATACGATTTCGGCTTTTTGCTATTGTAACTATAAGGAACGTTACTTCAACGTTATTGCAACGTTATTGCAACGTTTGTCGGTGTAACTCTTAGATCTACCAATTTTCTTTTATAACGTACACAGTTATATGATATGCTTTGATGGATTGTGATTGTCAAAACGTTATTATGACGTTTGCCCTTCTAAAACATTTTTATACCATAGAAACTTGCCCCATACAGATAGAATTCATGGGATGAATGTATAAAAGGGAATTGTCAAGTGAATGTTGAAAATTATATAAATTTAATGTGATAAAATGTTAATATGTATTTCAAGAAAGAACAGGTTGCTGGTTGAATTCTATTGGTTTATGTATGTACAAGTTGTATTATTAGTAATAACAACCCAGATAGGAACACGTCTGCTCACACATAATGTTTGAAGACATATTATAATGTTTCTCCTAGTTGTAAATACATAGCAGTGTCAAAGAATCGCAGCTTGATTGTACTTTGTATTCAAATAGAACTTATTTTGCTATCTGAAAAGTATCTAACAGCTGTAATTTATTATAACTTAACGTATGAGATACTTGCAATAGCTTGTGGTATACTTATATAATCAAAAGAGTTCAAGTTGTAATATAATGGACAATCTTTCTGAAGATAGTATTTTCAATCTAAAAAACCAATATCTTGTTTTATGTTTATGTAGAGTGAGAGAGAGTTTTTTTAGTCCTAATATGATCTAGTTATGTTAACTTTAATGTGTATATCATGCTATTGTTTTTCTGTACCTGAATATGAATTTTATATTTCCATCATTGTATGTGATTATTATACTTATAATCTTTATTGTAATTGCCTTTGAATAATATTAATGATTTGTTTGGAAATTCATATAATCATTAATAAATGCATTGAAATGCACAGTCACTGCATTTTCATTAGAAACACTGATAAAAAAATATATAATTGGATAAAACTCTAGTCCTGTTATTTGTATTATTAACATAGGTATGTAATTGTTACTTTTCTTTTATTAATATTTAATATAAACTTAATCAATCCACAATCAGTGCCTTAATTTATCTGTTCAACCTTGGTCCTCTGTGAAACTAAATTCATGTGAGTGAGTAGTTACACATGCTATAAGAACAACATGAGTCCAGGTCCGAGTAGGAGAATTGGATTTTTGTATATGAAATTATAAAACTGTATCTTGTAATTTGTATTTTTCACACAATTAAATTTTAGTAAATGAATCTTTAATATTATTTACCACATGGCATATAAACTATATCAATATTACAGAATTAATTTATGTAAAACCTTTGTAAATTTTGTCACTTTTAAATCTGATACTCAGAATATAGCTTTATAAATAAAAATATTTCGCGGAGTAGTATTTTAAAGTAACTTTATACAGTGCTGTGTATCAGCAAACAATTTCCTCTTTTATAGTGACGCAATGTATGTTCTTACAGAATGGAAGAAGTTTCTTCATCAGGAATCAGGCGCAATTCGCTCGCGAATTGTTGCCGCACTATTACAAACACAACAACATGGCTAGTTTTGTCAGACAACTCAATATGTGTAAGTACAATGCAAATGCTGTTAAAAAAAATTCACTAAAATCTAAAAGTTAATTACTATGTGATTTATCATAAACACGTACGTCAACAATCAAAATAAATTACCTGTCTTTTTTGGTTTCTATTCTAGATGGCTTCCACAAGAAAGTTTCAGTCGAATTGGGTGGTTTAAAATGTGACAGGGATGAAATGGAATTTGCACATCAATACTTCTGTAAAGGTCATCCTTATCTTTTAGAGCACATCAAAAGAAAGGTAATTACTCCAAAAACGCTATGCAATCCAATTTCAGTTATGTAATGTATGCTACATGAAAAAATAATTGTGCAGATTGCATCCAACAAAGGTCAAGATCCAACACACGCACCGATGAAACCTGAACTTATGAACAAGATGTTAACAGAGGTTAGAACTATGAGAGGACGTCAAGAACATTTAGATTCTAGATTGGGTGCAATGAAAAGAGAAAATGAGGCTCTCTGGCGTGAACTCGCAATGCTGAGACAGAAACACCTCAAGCAACAACAAATCGTCAACAAACTCATTCATTTCTTGGTCACCCTGGTTCAACCATCGAGAGGAGGTGGACTTTCTGTAAAGAGACGATATCCCCTCATGATAGATGATTCTAATCGTCAGCGTAATAAGCAAGCTAAACTTTCTAAGGTATTTAGCGACTGAAATTATTTTTTCCGTATTATCTTACATACCACTGACGAAACTCCCCTCGAAAATTAATTTCATTCATATCCGTAATTGATATTCTCAATATTCTAGCCACAAGCATCACCAACTGGTCCTGTAATTCATGAATTGGATGCGTCAGAACCAGACTTAGATTCCGAATACATTGTAGCTGAGTGAGTAATAATTTTTTTTTTTTTCATATTCTCTAAACCGCCTTATAAAGTAGAATTACCTTGGTTTTTTAAAGTCATTACAACTCATTCATTTTATTATTCAACAACAACTTCCTCTACATAAAATTTATATTCTATACAGAATGCTCGAAAATCATACGAGTCCCGCTGTCGAAAGTCCAGAACATAACGAATCATTAGTTATGGACGACGGGACTTTGGAAACCCTCCATTTGGTCAATAATGCAGTCCAGTTGCCAGAGGGCATCCAATTGATCGCACCAGAGGAACTCGAATCTACTACAAAGAAGCGCGCACCAAAAGGAAAGAAAAAGTAAGTAAAGTGCAAATGCCCAGACAGCGTTTACACGGATAAAATAAAATGGCGTGGTACTTAAGATATTTTGTAATATAATAGTAATGACGTTTTAATTTTGAGTCGGTATTTTGAATAGGTCTAATAAGACGATAGTATGACTCTTGTATATCTTGAAATTGTTTGGCTTCAATGATGTTTATACAATTAACATAACATCGATTCTCGAGAATCAGTATACACCAAGGGTCGGTTTACGTGTCAGTCCAGATTATTTGGTCATATCCATTGCATTCTTTGTTGCATCGTAATAGAATATCATACACTTAATGGTACGTTGTGTCAAGAGAGAGCCAAAAGTATTGTTTTTCTTTTTTCAATTTTCCCACGAGTGTCTATGTATAACGTTTAGCACCATTTTAATACATCCCTTTCACGCTGTCCTCATCATTCACACGTCGTATCACGACGTTTTGCATCCTACCAGGAGGAAAAACAAGGTGCCAGTCAAAATTCTGATCCCGTCGACAGAAGACGGCGAAGAACCCAGGTTAACACAATTTTCTCTTGCAACCGTTTTGGGTGTTGGGTGTGTTGAGAATTATTCATTGCCTGTAAAGATATCCTTAGTATATTGAGAACATATATATATATACACATATATATACATACATGTTCTCTCGTTTCTTTCTCAACGTTCCTCAGTCGTCGTACATGTTTACATTGCTTTGCGTCACACTGTTCTTCTTTTCCTTTTCTTTTTTGCACGGACGCTCGGCAAAAGTCAGAAAGCCATCATTTATAAGCTAACTCGATCTAATAGTAAAATCTATTAATATTATACGAGTATATTGGATATTGTGTGCATTGGCAAGTATTAGAAATTGTATTGTACACGTTGCTTTCTAACTTTTTCCGATTGGCACCATTCTTTTTTCCTCTCTTTGATTTTCAATTGACACTGCGAAATTCCGTTTTTCTTTTCCCCATTGGGTACGTAGTTGATAATAGACCAGCTTTACTGTGACAAAACGCTTGTCGTGGCTCTCGTGTCGTCTACTTTTTTTTTTGTATTGGACAAAAAAAGGATACAATATTCTCGTACTGCATGGTTCCTTTTTTTTGTTGTCGATATCTTCGTGTAGTTGGGATTAGTCAACCATGCTAATAGGAGCAACAATTATAAATTTTCACGAGAGATTTTTGGATGGATAGTCAATTTATTTTCTAATTCCACAAATTAGTTATATCTCAAGTAATTTGATACTTTCATTGGAACTTCGTCGTAACCGACGGTTCTGCTTATTAACGTCTTCAAGTGGTCCATAACGAATCTGCTCGATATCTTAATACAAAGTCGTGTGTTGATGCCGGAGGCTTCAAAAATTGACGGACCTACACGCATGGTCGAAACGATGGCCATTTTATATTTTTTATGATAATTAACGCGAATATTGTTTTCCAATGAAAGTAATTAATAGCCATAGATATTATTGAAATGGTAATCGTTTCAACTACAGTGGCTACCTTTCAGTACAAAGCTGCATGGTAACAGTTATTTGTATAATAATCGTGGGATGGCCGTAAATCAGTTTTTTTAGTATGAAAGTTACGGTCATGCCCGAAAGACTATGGAAAAGAATTGGAGGCGAATACAGTGGATACGTTGGTAGAAGCTCAAGACTGGCACGAGCCTCTCCTGATTTTAGGGAAGAAACGTTCATGCTTCAAGTACCCTGCGAAGACTCTTCGGAGGACAATGTCGAGCTCCTGGAGCACAAGGTGGCCAAGTCGAAACCAGTGCCGCTTGCTACAATGAGAAGTTCGAAACTCGCTGCAATGGCCGCAAACATGAACAAAGCTAACGATTTTGAATTGGACCTGGATCTTGAGTCAGCTGCTGCTGATGCCGAGGAGGATCTAAAGGATGCCGATCAACCTGGTCTAGTGAAGCTCGAAGATATATTGATTATTCCAGATAACGTACAAGAAGCGAACGACGACAGGGATATACAGCAGGGTGTCGTCGATGAAAGTCAGAAGAATAACGACGCTCAGAGAGACGCCGCTGATGGGGGTGATAACTATGTGGACTTCGAGAATGGATCCTTTGGGAATCTTAATGGGATTATTGAGGGTTTGACGTCGGAGAAGAGCCCTAAGAGTAATGGGGCCAGTACTAGCACTTCTCCAAAAGATTTGTCATTGAGTTGCGTCAATCCTTCGGGCATGACTGATGCTGTTTACAGGTTAGGACCGATGTAAGTTCAGATCAGATCGTGGATAACGAGCGAAATTGTTTTCTGTTGTAAGTACACAGAGTATTGATGATTATAGGGTGAACGTTAAAATCTGGTAATCTGTTACAGTTTATTTCTATTACATTGGAACAGATGGGTCGATTCAGTCAAAATATCGGTTATATATATATGAATTTTAACATTTCGTGGTATATTTGGCTTTCTCTGACGAATGTATCTATAGATATAACTGATACTTTCGCTCTGTCTAATAAAGTTGATTAACGTTTTACTGAGTAGGGTGGACATTGAGATATATTATGATTTAAAACTTTGTCTTTCTATCTATCAGTACAGTTCTTCCATTGCTCTATTACAATTTTAATTGCTATGTCCTGTGTCCTTTTTAAGTTCCCCAGGAGTATTATTAAAGTTTTTGACTGCCTTTAGGGAGGAGGTTGACACGCACCTTGAAACTATGCAGTCAGAGCTCGACAACTTGCGTGAGATTTTGAGAGGTGAAGGATACAGTATCGATGCCAACACTTTACTTGGAGTATGTATGCTTACGAAGATTTTATATACTTTTTCTATGCCACATCCATTATTTGTAACTTAACTGTGGTAACTTAAATCTATATTGTTATTCGTGTTTGATTTTTAAGCTACTTCCAAGATCCTATTACTATATTATTGCAGTAAATCAAATATATTCTTTTAAGAATATTATGTCAAACTTGCAATTAATTAATAGTATGAAATCTATTGTTCATAGCTCTTTGGTGCAGACGATCCAATGTCTTTTGGTATCCCAATGAATCCCGAATTGGATCCACACTCCAACCGCGAGAAGGATGAGGAGGAACACACGAGTGGTAAGTGGAATTTATTGGTAAGATATTCAATTTGTTAACGACTTGTTACCGCGCAACAACAATTCTTTTATCGAGATATTAATTTCAAGCTTGTTATTGTTGTTGTTATTATTATTCCAGACTCAACGGGTGGACCGGCAGGACGTGGTGAGCTCATGCCATATAATCCTGTTCCAAGTCTACTAGATTTTGATGACGACATTTTTATGAACGCAACGACATCATCACCTGGTACTGGTGTGGGCTCAAACACAGACGTTGATTTCGCCACCGATCCTCTGGATCTTGAGGATAGTAAAGCTTCGCTGCTCGACTCATTGGTTGCGGGAAACGACGTGAACAGAACTTCGTAAATTTTCTTTCACCTGGTAAGCCGGCCTCCATTACACGTTAATCGTATTGATACGCATTCACATAATCACAGTCCCCCTACCCATGTATCCCACAGAATCATCATTTTCTTTATGCATATACAATTTTGACTTTTTTTTTTCACGGGCTGTAACGTAATTTTTTCTTTTAGCGAAGTCAGTATTTCTTTTCATCGTATCACATGCATTACACGTTAATATATATAAGATAAATTATTCCTGCTGTGAGCGATGCAATAAGTGATTCTTTGACGTTTTAATTGTAACTAATTGCCTTAAGATCATTTTCTCTTTCTTCGTAATACCAGTCATAAATGAATTTTTAACAATAACGTTACGTTAGCCACTTCTAAAGAGACGTATCAGATTCTTGAATAGCTTTTTAATTGGTTGTTAATATTTTATATTTTTTAGTAGAAAAATTATAGATTGGCCACAGCCCTGCTTTAATCGTTCATTTCGTTTTTTTCTGTCTCATACGGTAAGACACGGTATATGCTCATCATCATTACACACTATTCTAATCGTTAGTGACTAAAGAACTAAAAAAAAGGAAACAAATTTGTATAAATAAAACGAAGAAAGCTATCATTTAAGGGCACACTTTTTTGCAGGTCCGAATCTCCCGTTTCGTGTTGCAAATACTTTGATTTCGGTATCTTATAATCCAATGGATTGGTTATGTGTATACATAACACGCAATTACCGAGTGCATATATACTTATATACTATACACGTACCTAACCACCCACCCACCCACACAAATATAAAACACACACATACACACACACACACACACAAATGACGAAGTGACCAAACAAAAGTAAAAACAGATTGACGAATAACTACCGTTTATACTGGTCTACACGGAAAAGTACCTTATCTCCAACCGGTCTGTAGATCTCATTCAGTTCTGTGATATCTGGAAAAAGGTAATATATACAGAAATGGGTAAAGCCAATTTGAATTAAAATGAATTTACCGGTGCATAAGCACTTAGAGCTATCGGAATCAATGCTCCGTTTCTGGTATCAAATAGTCACTCTGAATTTTTATTCTCATAATTGACATGACCAAGTCATGTACGTTTATGGTTTTTTCATTTTTTTTTTTTTATTCTATTCCACGTTGTTCCTAATTTCTATTTACTATTTTTATGATCGATGATTAATACTTCATTCTACTCGAGCATTCTGTTGCTTCGCTTCAATATTACAACAGTATTGTTTTCTGCATTGTCTCGACATTACATACGTTTTAGCCGTATATATTGGAAGCGTGAGGAATGTTAAAATTAAATAAAAACTCACGCAGTCGAACACTATGCAGTAATCGTACCAGAAATTTTTGTATTTTTGAAAAAGCTTTTCTACGTATTGATACTTCACGAGTCATGTTTTTTATTGGTCGACGTGTTAATTTTGCCAGTCACGCGTTCAGTGACGTTTTTGTATGTAATTAATGTGACGTGTAAATCAATTTTTCACGACCATATTCAAATTAAATGGTGCATCTTTCAGTGACACAAGTGCTTTTAACGTTATAATTAGCGAGTAATGGTTTAAGTTCTTGTTTCGCTGTTCAGGCGATCAGACTGATTAGTATTAGAGTTATTACTTTGAAAGTGAAAGAAAGAGAAAAAAATTTGTATATTTTCAGTGATTGTTTTGTATATTTATGAAAAGAAAAAGGGAATAGGAAAAATTTTACAAAATTTATTTTTCCCTACGAGATTGCTTCGTTTGGTATCTGTCGCTTATTTGGAGGAAAGAAGTTCGTGAGAAAAATGTAATTTCTTTTTAACGCTGTATTCAGTATAACTCGTAACGTATAACCAAGGGGCTACGTTTTTTTTTCAAATTTCTTTCTTATCGCCAAGATATTATATGAAATGTGCTTGTTCAATTTTTTTTATTTAATAAAAGTAAGATGCTTGTCCCAGTCATCGACCAGTGTACCAGTAATTGACAGTTGTGTCATAATACTGTAGATTTTTATACCGTCAGAGCACATACTGTCGATTAATGGTATCCCGGTCGATAACTGGAACATCTAACTTATCTAGTTCAGCAGTTCAGTAGCAATTCGATGAACTGGGAAATCGTTTTTTTCATTTTATTAATGTCAAAGATTTACTTGGCGTTCAAGATAAGACTGTATCAGTCGTTTTTGTTTTGTGCCGTAATATCTGTATACGAGGTTAGTCACGAATAAGCGATTACTCGACTTTAAATCTCACGACAAATTGATATTTTTGTATAGCTGTTACTATTAAACGAGTATACATTATATGAATTATAATAATATATTATTATTACAAAATCATACCTGGAATGAGTTGTTACCCATTTTTTATATGAATTAAAATTAAAAAAAGAAAATGAGGTTGGAGACGATGTATAATAATTGTGTAATTGTCAACAGATACAGAGTTTTGTCTCTTTTGACGTGGCCGGTCGCGGTCAGTTGGTTTCGCCTTGCTGTTCCGTTCTAGGTTCGCGCTATGCCCGCCAATGAGTACGAATTATATTTTTCTAAAGATATCTTTTATAATCAAATACAATATATCAATCGCTAGACGCACTTACCCCATCGTACATACATTGTCATTGAGACTATAGCTTTGTTTATCTAAAGGGTTGTTTATAATGATAGTGATAAATCTTTGTAAAAACTAATAAGCGTGAAGGGTTATTGTAATTGTGAAGATATTAATTTTTTGTTTCAAATATTCATTGGTACGATGCAATGAAAAATTTTTATCTTTAATATATAATTTATATAGTGTATTTCAACCCTTGGATGGCCGGAAGACACAATATACTGTCTTCAAATCGGCTCAATATTTTCACCCAACTTATCCATTAGGCGGGCCTGTAACTTTGTGCTATTAAATTGACAAGATCTCGTTAAAAAATATGCCGGCCCTCTAAGGGTTTTACGATGGATGGTAAATGCGTCTCTGATTCGTGTCACTGTATATCTGCACATTAAAAATTTTCGTAGATACGTCGTGTCTGATTGTTCATTTAATTCTTAAAAGTGTGCTCTGATTGTCAGTCACTTTTATTGTAGCGTTGACGTGGGGAGGATGGATACAAATTGTAATTACTTATTTTTTCTAACAGTCTAATGGACTCATATTCTAATTTATTTACACGCAAATAGTAGTTGTAACAATAATGTATTGTGGTGTTATAAATATTTATCGGAATTCATATACGGCTTGGAAAGTGAAGTGTAAATTAAAATTTCTTTTTCTATTTTAGCCTCGGAGGAAAGACTATGGGTATCCTAACTAGGCAATCAGTAAATTCTTCATTTAAATTTAGAGAAAAAAAAATACAACATGGTAATAAACCTTATATTATATACAAAGCTAATCAGTAACGTTATTATATATTGTATGATACGAAGCAAAGTATATCGATGAGGAGAACGCTGAAAATAGTAATTGATTTCGAAAAAGAATAGGTGGGAAGCAGCAACGCCATTTTATCATAGTGAATATATTGGATTACTGTTTTTTTTTAACAATATCATGACTATTATTATAAGCATATAAAAACAATTGATATACAACGTATTGCCTTTCTCTCAAAATTTACTCACGTAATCCAGACGTTCACTGTGTCACTAATTCATTCCATAACACAGTTTAAATGTACAATCGTTTATAACTAATTAACGAAGAAACTTTTAGCTTTTCCCATTTTTGAAAATCAGAAGGACTTACACGCGTACCAACACTAGTATTGTCGTTAAGGAATTAAATACATCACTATTGTTTAGAGGTAGGTAAATTCCTATTGTACGTTTGCAAAATCAAATTTTCTATGTTACGTAATTTATTGTGAACGTAATCAATCAGGTGTAAGCAGCATTTCCTCCGATACAGTGCAATGGGCAATTACTCAAATGTCATTATAAAATAATATAAGTAAAACTAGAATTTTTCTACTCCGCCCTGCCGTAATAATAATTTATCGACTAAAGACTATGTAAATTATATATTTACGTAACACAAGGGAATTCTCGCCTGTAATTGTCCATGCGCTGTACACGGCGTCACACGGTTTACATAATAATAAAGTTCAGTAAGTAAACTCTTTTCTACTATGGATTCTTACGAGTTCTTCACGGGTAATGGATCAATGAAATCTCTGTTATAGAATATAATGAACAATAGAAATTGTTGTTATTCACGAATTAAAGATTTTAGATAAACTTAACCTCAATCTTTTGAATTTATCCAGTTTTATATAGCGAGCATTCATCTAGGTTTTTTTTACTTTTACTACATGTAGATAGGTAATGACAGGCAAGGTGTTCACGGCGTAGAACTTAAGTAAGCCATTTGAGACAAGATTGTCGTCGGACTAATCGAGGGTTAAAGTAATATGTAACGAGAGAAGAGAACATTATTGGAAGCGTAATCGATATCATCGATTAGATTTTAGGTTATATATTAAAACATCAAACTGATTATCATTGTTCATGCATGAAAAATCTATTGAGAGTGCTTTACGTGTTTTGAAGATCGGACATGGAAATCAGTAGAATCGTCTAAGAGGGATAATTTGGCGTGTAATTAACAAGAGGATGGTCTGAATCTCACATTTATTTAATTGGAGTAATAATGGCCGATGCGATTATATAAGAATCGCAACGGTGTCTATATGTCGCATATATTTTATATATATACTATATATATAAATACAGGGTGAGTTATCTTAGATTTCGAATCTGGAAGGAACCAGCCTCCGTATGTATTAGATGCGCTATTCTCCAAACGGATTACCTGCATCTGCAGGGAAAACGGAATCAGTACCCTGACATGCTTATAATACAATATCAAAAACATCTTGACTGTATGTGCGGGTAATCTGATTGGAGCCTAGTGCACCTTATACGTACGGCGGAGGCTTCTCCCAGATTCGGAATCTGTAGAATAACGCGTTCTGTATATGTATATATGCTTAGTAGATTTTATACTAAGATTTGCCTTAATATTGTGCCACATGATGTAAAAATTGATATTTTATTTACCCCTCCTCCCCCAATTGTGCTGTGAGTAAACTGCGCGCTATGTACTCAGTTTAATTTAAATTCAATTCCCTCGCTGAACATTGATGCGTTGTACGTTTTAATTTTGTGTCGCTAAATTTAACAAATTTTAACAAAATTTAAAAAATGATCATAATTTTGTATAATCCGTATGATTCGTTATTTTGTTGCTATATATACAGTAAGCATTTTATAACTGTAAGATGATTACAGATAATCATTTGTAGTCACAAAAGTACCACGAGGTTATACGTTTATGTATTCATTTATTAATTAGAATTAATACCACTCGCAGGTACAAATAAACGAATTATATTATTTCTTATATTCCACGATGTTAAGGGCAAAAGGATTTTGATAAGGAGTTCAGTTTCACGATAAGAGATCACAATATTATCTATGCACGAAGAATATTTATTTTCTGTACGTATGTAGGAAACACGAAAATGTAACTTATACCGTATCTTTAAGTTCGTCGTACATGTTTATGCTTTAAAATCTGCCTACGGATGCTGTCAGGAGAGCAAACAATGATCTATAAATAAGTTTGAGTTATTAAATTGCGGGGGATGTCAGTCGTCATTACTGGAAAACACAATGATCTTTCAGTTACCTCTGAGGATTGTTTACTTAAGAAAGGACATTCAACGAAAATATCATTATCATAAGTCAATGAGTATTTTGATACTTTCTTAAAGGAACATGCAAAAAATTGTTATCATGCAATAAAAGGTTTAAGTAATATTGTTTTACAAAATTGTATAGAAAAAAAAAGCAGGAGCTTGTCTAAGCGAATTTTCCATTTGGAATGAGGATTGGTGTACACAGGTGTTAATTATAAAATTATTATACGTACTAGCATTTGCATTCTTAACGTGTATCAATGCAATGTCTTGGCTAATATAACGATGGCAGCAAATAAAAGCATTGCGTGATAGTTTCATGGTTACAGTTAATATAGTGGTTTTGTATATATTTAATAGTTTGGTAATTCTGTAGCAGCTGTACAATATGTTTATCCATATGTAAACGAAAATAAAGTTAGCATGTGTTAGAAGTATAGTCTTGCTCGTTCCTATCGACGTTATAAATGAAAGAATAAAAAGACAAATTCTTTAAATATAATAAATATTTATTTATCATGGCTCTACCATAACAATAATTTATGGAAATCAAATGGACAGAATCATCTTCAAGTGGTCCAATTGTTCTGTGTGTTGAAAATAAATCCTTCTTTATCGTATGTCTTCTCTTTGCGTGTCCTATGGTTCTTATTTGATTTACATATAAGATAATAATTTTATACCTTAACAATTAAATTTATTATGGTAAACTTTGTGGAATTACAGAAACTAATTTTTATGAGATTTTGCAATGATTTGACAATATATGAAATAGAGTTTTAAGGACCTAGGACGGAATTAATGTATAGTTTACACTGTGAAATATGAAATGAAAAATTGATAGTCTTATAATTTTTTGTTTAATACTTGTCGACTCCTTAAAGGATTCACAATGAAAACAAACGTGCAGACCATTCACTGCTGCCTTCGTTGGGATTTCTTTTTTTTTCTATTTTGCAATTCTACTTTACAATTGCAATCCCATTCCTTAGAGTCCTACAAAAAATATTAATTTGTGATGATAGAAAAGCTATGAAGTTATGAAGTACGCGAATATAAATATCGAGTATTAGAACAGAATACCTTAACGAGAGGAATATACATTTACAAAAGCGTAAATTTAATAGAATGTGTAGTTATTAAATAAAAAATAATGACGCAACAAAAATTGTCGAATACTTTATCCCACTGTTATCGGTTTAATATTTTCTATTGTACTAACTCTTTCTTTTAATTTCCTTATGGTGTCATTAAACGTCAAATGTAAACTATTGTATAAGGACATCGATTAGGTACTATGCACTTCAGGTCAGGAATCTCTACGGTCATAAAACATCTACTTCCCTGTCGTTTTAAAACTTGTCAATTTTCATGTGACAAGTAATAATCTGTATGTATTTGCTAATACTCAAAGTAACTTAACGCTTCCGGCCACATATTTTTAACCGGAACAGTCGAGCTATTGGCTATCTGCGCATGGGCGGCGCAGGTGGTGGCACTTTGTTGTGCACTGTAACATCTGAACGTTTTGTATACTCCACATGTAAGTGACATAGACTTTCTATCCCAGCCGTAGATATTCCTTGACAGCAGCGAACGTCCAAGTATTTTAAGGAATTGCAATACAATTTTATGGAGTCCAAGCTATGGTCCGTTAATCGTGAGCAGCTCTGTAGAGTAAAATATTTAAGAGACGTATTAATTGAAATATAAAATTCTAGCACATTAAGAGTTGTAGGTTGTAAAGATTACCTGAAGATGAACACGTTTGAGTCTACGTAGCCTTTTTGCTACATAGGAAATACCAGTATCTGTCAGATTGTGACACTGAGACAGATTCAAATCTTCAATTGCTGGATTATTTTTCGTAAGAAAATCTAATCCAACATGCGTTACCTGATAATGAATATGAAGTGATGATTTGTAACAGTTTTTTAAAAATTATAGTTATAACTTACCTGTTGACACATGCTCAGATCTAATATCCTAAGTTCTGGAAATGTAAATGCGTACTTCAAACTAACATCGGTTATTCTGTTACATCCAGCAAGATTCAATTCTGTTAGTCCTCTGAGTCTCGTTAAAGAGAATCCTGAGCAATGTTCATTATCCAATGAGGTAATGAGGTCTCCGCACATCTGCATCACTTTGTTCTTCCTCTTAGCATCTCGTACTATTTCTTCTTCAGCTCTGGACCGTAAGCTTATTCTGAGGTTTGACTGTGGAACTTCCGGTGTCTTTACAATCAATACCTTCTTGACATTTTCTTTATTTCCAGCTCCCATACCAGTAAGACCTAAATCACTAACTTTATCACAGCGACTTATCTTCAAGGACCTTAACAGTATCAGCTTTTCAAATATTGTCTGTAATAGAAGAATTGTTATTCTTTTACCTTTATAAACTCTATTCATTTAGTATTATTACCTGTATGGTCTTATCTGTAACTGCACTAAAACAATATCCAACACCCAGTAGCCGTAGCTTGGGAAAGCTCATTGCAATAAGTTCAATAGACTTCTCATCTAGATTTAAGGCATTTGCAGAAAATTTCTCTAAGTTCCTATTAAGCGGTTGTTTATTATCACTAGAATTACTTGTTACATTAAATGAATTTGGATTGACATTTTCAGAATCTTCATTGGGATCACTATTGCCACTATCAGTATCTATTTTCGTGGAGCACAAACCGTCAGTAATACATTCCCCAGTGAGTTGTTCGCATTCAGATATATCCAATTCCTTTAATTTCTCTAGATTACGTATTTCCCGAATACCATGTGCAGTAACGGCACGACACCGCCTGATATTCAGAACTTCCAGGTTCTTCAAGGATCTGCAGATACAAATTAAACTGATATCTGTCACTCGTGTACAGAAGCTAACATCCAGTACTCTTAAAGTGGTTTGATGTTCCAAGAGAGTACGGATCCCCGTATAAGTTAGTTGTTCGCAGGCGTGAAGCTTCAAGGATTCTAATTTCAAATCTTTCAACGTTGACAAGGATGCTAATGCTGTTCCGTCTATCAAAGTACAACCAAAATTTAAATGTTTCAGGCGTTTGCTCTGCTGCGTTATATAACGAAGAACATTAGGGAAGGTGAGGACAGATTCAGATGCTTGTATCCGAGATCCATTATCAGGATAGAATTTCTTGTATAGACCAACGTGAAATGAAATCTGACATCCCATTAAACTGAGCGAACCTAAATTTGGACAGATAGCGACGAGTCTATTGAACAGAGCATCGCTTAAGTATCTATTAGAGGCAAGACTAAGTTCCTGTAGACTGTGAAACTTCGACGACAGCTCTTTAACGTCGTTCTCGTCATCCAGGAGTCGACCCGACATTAGACACTCACGACAAGCATTGATATGAAGCTTTCTCAAGCTCTCACAATGCTTCAGGATAGCAACGAGTGTCCTTTCGCTGAGGTCACAGCATACCTGTGGATTATTTATCCCATCTTTAATATATATTATTAAGAGATAAAAATCATAGATTGAGATGCATGTGAGGCTACCAGGATTAGGCTACGCATATCCGGTCCATATTGCTCCCAGAAAGGCATCGTTTGGCGTAGCTCCATTTCGTTGAAGATGAAGTGATAAAACGGTCTGACAGAATTCTGCAGAATATTGAGGGCCTCTTGTAAGTTATCAGCAGCACCTTGTCGGCTAAGGATTATGGCTTGTTTATCGACAAATCGACTGTCGAGAGAAGCTTCACGCCAATGTTGACTGACCAAACCTGCCGACATCCTGTCGGACACTGATAAGTACGACATTATGTGTACGATGACCTAAAATTAAAGTAATTGGCACCTACAGCTTTTACTCGTCAATATACAGATTATTGCTGTATCATATGATACATTGATATAATCTTTTATTATTCTTTATCCAAATTCAAGAAGGATAATCATAGTATATCATATCAAAGTATATTGCTGAGTATATATTCAGTGTAGATATATATACAGGGTGTCCCATTTGAAACAGTACGGTTGAATATCTGTTTAAGGAAAAGCGAGATAGCAAAATGTGT
>JARPRH010000456.1:647434-659866 GCA_031763665.1 Calameuta haemorrhoidalis | reverse complement strand
ATAATGGGCAGTACAGATAAGGCCGTGATCACGGGCTTCATATGCAGGCTCTGCAGCAAGATGAACCGATTCGTGATCCACATATACGGAGAGGAAGGCGAAAGGATGAGACTTGCGGAGAAGATTAACGCATATTTACCAATCACGGTATAAGATTATTCACAGCTTTATTGAACTTGTGATATTTGTTGAATTTTTATTTGTTTAAGTCAACTCTTGATGCAGTGCTCCACTGTACATCTGTTGTGTCATTTTTATAGCCTGAAGTTGCACGAATTTTGAGTTACATTGTTCAGCAAGGCATACTAGTATCATATGGGATTGTTAATACAAATAATTTATTTATTGTTGATTCAAAATATTCTAATGTGTTTTATGATTTTACAACAGGTAAAGATGAACGATCCTTTGCCAAAGACAGCTTGTTTGCATTGCATTGAACGATTAGAGGCACACCATGAATTGATGGAGCAGTTTATGTTCGCCAGACGAAAATTGACTAATGAAAACAAGGCAACATCAGTAGCATCGTCTTCGAGCACAACTGTCGATGCAACACCTGCACCAAATTCTCCTCCTTGTTGACCCATTTAGCCATCGAGATATCTTCGCGCTCAACGACGTTAAATATGTCCCGTTTTCTAAACCTTGCCCCTGTTCTGTCTATTGCCACATTGCCAATGCGACTCACGCCGTTTTGTGGTAAAAAATAGCAGAAAGCTAGTTCTAATTTACGAACATCTCCTATTTTAAAAACATAGATTGAAAATTCCATTTTGATAGACATTAGACATAATCCATGTCATTTAAGCTCATAATGCGCACAGTTAAATATTTTGGTACTCCTAAATCATATGTATAGCTTAATCTCAAGAATACCTCCTGATATGAGGAAGAAACGAAAGACTTTCATTGATTTTCAAGTCTCTCGCAGTGGTACATCTGTCCTTATGCCTACATAAACTCTAATCCTTGGACAATATAATCCCTCCCAAAAGAATGTATCCCCTATCATCATCAACACTACGTTCGTAATTAGAAATTATTTTGCACAGGACAGAGCAAGGTCGAGACGAGCAATGAGGGTTATAATTGTTTTTACCAGATGCAATGAGATTGTGGTACAAGTAAAAATATGCCATATTGATTCACTTGTTGGCCATAGAAACATACATATATGCCTTTTAACAAAGTAAACCTAACATTCTGGATGAAGAGAAAAAATACAGTGAACAATTTCTTTGACTGAAGTCACACAATAATATTTGGACGCTCAATAATATAATCCGTCATACCTTCTGTATCCAAGAGAATCAAGAGAAAGGACATGGGGTGGATATTGCGAATGACTTGTATACAATACACACCACGATGGAAGAAAGAGACCACGAAGCTTGCATTAACAACCTCATCTTCAAAGGATGCTTTTGTCCTAATGCAAAATAGTTTGGATCAGGAGCTGGAATTCACGAACTTCCGTCCAAGCGTCTCTTTCCAGGATCACGTATCTAAGGCGATCACCAGGTATTCCAGGAGATGAATCCCACCGTAGAGAAACGACATCTTGTTAAGGGCCAGCAAACCGCGCCTATCCTCTCGATGATCATCTAATTAATTAAGGTGTTCTCATCTAATTGGGCGTATAAGTGAATCAAAAGGGCATGCAAGCATATATATACATACACATATATATAATCAAAAAATTATATATAAATATATATGTATGCATATCGAATTATTGTCATGTAGAACGACTATTATACACTATGTTATTTAGTCCCATCGATCATTCAGAATCAGTAGATATATATATACATATATGAAATAGGTAGGTGCCGTATAATTATAATATGTATATATATATATATATATATATATGGACAACATATGTCTTGTGTACATATAATATACAAACTATATATTGTGTATACCATATAGTATACAAGACAAGAGACAGACATTATATACAGACACTATAAATATATACCGTACGATTTAAATATATTTGTAAAATTATTATTATTATTATTATATAATCGATATATATGTATTTTTGTGTAAGGCGCATTGAGAAGCGTGGATAGCCAATCTTCTCTCTAGGCTGAATTATAATAAACTCTATGTATAAAATAACGTAAATTCTAATTAATTGTTTATCAATATAACGATATTAATAAGATAAGACAAACTGGGAATGCTCTATAGGAATATAATCGGCGTTTTTAATATCTCATGAATTATTATAATACATCCGTATTCATGATAATTTATTAATGAGATGACGAATTCACGACGTATTTTAATTTATTTCTATAGGATATATTTGTCTAACATATAAATGTTTACTTAGAGCAATATTATTACATATCGGTAACAATGAAAAATTGCGATCAATGATATTATAATCTAACGATGCGTTATTTTTCTCTACCACCAGCAAATGGCACGTTGATTATTTGCAACAAGTCTTACTTCTATGTAGGCCTCCTGTTCTTCCCCTTCTCTGCAACAAGTTCATTGTAGTTCATTGCACGACCAATACAAAACTTGATTCTACATCTGAATCAGCATCATACAGTATATCCATTAGATCCAGACTCAGATGCCTCATTATGCTTATATCTTTTTTGATACAATATCATTTACATCAATTTTTAATAAGTAGTGCTTTAATGACTTAGTAGAGTTTATAAATAATTAACATTCAATTATGGACTGATAATACGACCCCTGTGATGTATATTGCATTGCGTTAAAATTGTATTTCATTTCAGACAAAGATGTTCACATGTAAGTACAATTCAACCATGTACGCTAATTATTCATTTCGAGAATGAGATTTCTAATGGGTGCAGGATGACATCTTGATAACGAGTAACACTGAATGTTTTATTAGATGCTATATTCACAGTTAATGCAGTAATTTTTATCAGTCAAAAGATGACATAGGCTCTTATGACAATTATTAATTTAATAGAATTAGATTTTGTATATATTCTTTGTTTGAACGTGGATACAGAATAGGGATACGGACATGACCAGTGTGTCGGTACCGCCTTACTAGAAATGCTGTAGATCAATTAATCTGGTGCTACATGCAATTATGCATTTCTGTTTGGATCTTATGGATCAGAAGAAATTTTTAAGTTGAAATAGGTATGTCTATAAGATTTTCATATCGATGATGGTTTTATTATAGAGAGAAAAGGAGAGGAGAGTCGTGAGCGTGTGTATTAACGTGCGCGTAATCGAGTAATCAATTTTGGACTTGTAAACCCTTATCTTATAAATTTTATGCGATGTATAATATGTAAAAAGTTTCAAGAGAGTCCGACTCGCTGTATTCTTTTGAGTTGGCGCCTGCGCAATTGCGACTTCCTTCTTTCCTAAAAAAAAAAAAGCGCACGGTCGTTGCTCACCACTTATAAAAATATATGTAATTATATTTATATAGATTTATTTATTTATATATATATGCATATGTATACGTATGTGTCTGCGTGTCCTTCGATATAAAATTTCACTCTTATCTCACCTAACATTTTTGTTAAAATATAAATTCACAATTTACTTTCGAATTATTTTTATCATTTATTTTTCTTATGCATTCTGTCTCTCTTTATTCTCCTGTATTTCAATATACTTATCTTCGTTCTGAGATATGCTGAGAAATTTTTTAACAGTAGATACACAAATACATCATTGAAGATTTGATTAACGAATGGAGTAAAGGTAGGAGAGAATATATTTTGCATTAGATATCTGGGATGTAGTTAGAGGATTAAGACTCCTTATAGTATTGGACTCCCTCTCTCGTTCTCTTATGTCTTTTTGATTCTTTTACAATGCCTTCTCTCTTCTTTTGTACAAGGGAATAGTAGGTGGAACTAGCAAAGAGATATTGGTAAAGAGGTCCAGCTCCTGTGTGTTCTGTCTTTAAAACCAACTATACGGTATTTCATACGACCAGAACTTCTAGTTCCAACATATCTTCCATGCTCACCTGTACACACTAGGAGTCAGATACAAAGTCTTATAAGGCTGGCTCGCTTTACCAGTAGCTCCTCGGTGTTGGAACGCATGGATAAATAATCATAAGAATCCCAAAACACAACAAACGAAACGTGATTATTACATTCTAGAGATAACAGATAAACTATACAAGACCTCTTGCTTATTACGTGAGCGTTATTTTAAATTTCTGTTATTCTTAAGAAAGAAACAAGTGATTCTAAGTCAACGCTGTGCTGAAATTAGTAGTTATTTTGTGTGCTTAATTAATGCTTTGAATAATGTTAGCTGAGTTAGCCAGATAACGACACTTTAGAAGAAGTTAGAGCGTTCGTCGTTAAGTAATTTATTGTGAAGACACGTGGGTCGATTAAACAAAATAAATAACGATCAAATCGACTTGGTCGTTCGAAATGATAAAATTTAATAGTACGCAAAAGATTTGGGATGGTCTCGTGATACATATATACAATTGTTGTACATTCGAAAATGCACTCTCTCATGTGAGCCATATATCAGAAAGCTTTTTCGGTTACCCCAAAAGCGGCTCGATCTTGGAACGAGCGAAATAAAAGTGATTATGCACGCCAACGGAAAAGACAAAGGAAAAATTCACAACGAAGTGTGACGAGTGATCAATGATCATTTTTCGGTAATATTAGATCATTTGTTCCCAAGTTTTATAATAACTCATTTTTCATTGTCTTATTGACCATAACACACCTATAGACTGTTTCCGTCTTCTTTATAATAATGGATTAAAACTCATGAGAATTAAGAAAAGAATGACGGCCGTCTGATTGAATAATTTGTACTTTAACGTCGCTGAGCAATCGAGAGACGTTGAATTGCGAAGAATACAATGAAAACCTAATGGCGGCATCGTGTTTCTCATAAAAGACAAATATACAATAGCACAACTTAATCATACGAATATATAATTTTTTATATTAACCGAATTATTCAACCCCATTGACTTATTCTCTGTTACACGCTACGACTTACAGCTATATCTACAAATTTTATACGAGGAAAAGTTATTACCTAACAACAGTTCCTTACATAATGAGAAATTGTCATGAACTTTTTCGCGATTGCAGAATGCCCGAGATTGTGATGTTTTTTTTTTCGACGCTCCTAGACATTCATATATGATACGATCCTTCGACTTCGATGAGAACGATGCGTATCCGCCCGAACTCATCACGAACATGCCTGTTGCATCTCCGCCTTGGCAGCCTTCATAGCTATAAAGAAAGAAAGGTTTTAAATAAAACTTTTTTGAAATGATAAAAATATAGTTTCAATATTTACATTTTTTTTTCACACGCAGAACTTACCCTCGCGTTCTCGTCTTCTCAACTTCTTTCTGCGCCTCTCGATGCCGGCCAATTCGACCTTCACTGCATTGTATGTTTTTCGCAATTCTGACAATTTTTGCTGGAGTACAGCTATCCTCTGGCTGCCATCAAGTTCAGGATCTGCAATATATGTAAAGCATGATGTTAAAGAATGAATGTCATTTTTGAAAGCAATAAAAAGTCACCACGAAAACATACCTAATTCTACGTAAAAGTTATACTTTGTCGGTCTTGGTGACCTAGTGGAGTAAGTATTGAGATCGGTAACACTGCCGATGTTCGTATGTGCAGTGGAAGTCGAGTTCACGCCACAGAGATTGGAACTCTCGCTAGTATCGTCACTGTCACTTCCGGGGCCATGCCGAACGGTTCTTCCAGCTTGTCTGGTAGACTTCTTAGTGGAGTTGCTTCCGCATTCGGAGTTTTTCCGGTTACATTTCCGCTTCTTTGGCGACTGCGCATCCTCAATGGTCCTTTTCGTCGGTGGTTTGAGGGATCTGTCAGCGACATTACCTTCAGAATTTAATAGGGTGTCATCTTCACTGAAACCAGGACCCTTGCTACCACTGTCGTTATCAGCTTCTGAACTGTCTCTGTTGGACTTGAGATTATCCTCTGACATTGGTGAAGATCCTCCCATTCTCTCTTCACGTGGTGAACCAGAAATGTTCGAAATACTTGAATCCGGAGTAGTCGGAGGCGTGTTGTCCATGACAGGGGCAGCTTCGTTGCTCTCTCGTCGCTGTACTGGCATCGCAGCAGGTGGAAGTGGCTGAATTAGTTGATGCGGATGCTGATGTTGCTGTTGCTGCTGCTGCTGCTGCTGCTGTTGTGGCTGGGGTTGTTTTTGTGACTGTTGCAATGGCTGGGGCTGTTGTTGTCTGACTCCCATGACTACTCCCTGTTGTACAGGTAGAGAAACAGGGACGGAGACATTGTCGCCATTCTTTGGAGATGTAATACTCAAGGTAGCCACTGTACTACAAGTTGTACTTTGGCTGGAGGATGGTGCACTTGCAAATGGCATCTCCAGTAGCACTATATTATTGTCAGATGTCTCAATCTTAGGTGGAACTTGAACTACGTGTGCATCCACTTGTTCGGTGTTGTCAACCACCGGAGCTGGAGATCCTGGTATTTCTTCTTCACAGAGCAGTGAACTCATGTTCTCACCTTCCTCCTCAACCTTTGTCGGAAGGACACCGACAAGTTTACACTCTGCAGAAGACTGTTGTTGCTGCTGCTGTTGTATTTGTGGTGGCGATTGTAATAGAGTCTGGGACTTTTGCTGTTGCTGGGACTGAACTTGCTGTAAAGGTTGAGATTGTTGTACTTGAGACTGAGACTGACTCTGAGGTTGAATTTGAGACTGAAGTTGAAGCTGAGGTTGAGATTGGGATTGTGGCTGAGACCGATGTTGAATTTGCGATTGAGCTTGAACTTGTAGTTGCGATTGGCTTTGAGTTTGAGATTTGGAACGTCCTTCCTGGATATCCTGTAACCTTTCCAATTCTGCTCGAAGCTTGACATCAAAATTAGTTGTGAGATTTTTCTCATCCTGGGGCTCTTCGTTATCGATGACCAGCCTCTCGTCGGAGTCGCTGCTGTCTGTAGAATCGACAAACTCTTGACTGATGACCTTCTTGCGTTTATCTCTCTCTCGCTGATCACGTTCCTTATGCTGTTCTTCCTCCTCTTCTTTCTTGTGAATCTCTTCTTCCTTCTTCTTGCGTTCTTCTTCTTTTTTCTCTTGCACTTTTCTCTGTTCAGCTACTGCCTTCGCCTCTGCAGCCTTCTTCAGTTCAGCCTCCTTCTTCAGTTTTAATTGTTGAAGCTCTTCTTCCTTCTGCTTAATAGCAGCACGCATCGCCTCTCTTCGTTGCTCCTCTTCCTTCTTTAATGCTTCCTCTTCTTCCCTCTTCTTATTCTCAGCCTCGATCTTCGCTTTATTCTGTTCCTCTCTGTTCCTTTTGGCAATCATAGCATCCATTTTCTTGGACGTCTCTTTTAGACTCTTCTTCGTAGCATCAGCCATATCTTCTTCCTTCTTCGTTTCTTTTGACTTATTTTTAAACGCCATAGCAGCAGCCGCCATTTTTTCCTCTATCGTAGACGTGGCCGGCAACCTTGTACTTATAGGAGCTGGCGTTAACAGTGCTGGCGAGACTGCAGGGCTTGAGATTAATGATTTCACATCCAGGTTCTTTGCTTCTAAGATGGGCGACGGTCTACTTGTTGCCGGTGACTTTACATTTTGTTTCTGATTAACCTCGTCAAATTTGGTAACGATCTTGTTTCTGGTCGCTGTTTCTTCATTCGGATTTTCACTCTGGGACTTAACTTCGTCTCTATTGAACTCCATCGTATCCGGTATGTCATTTGTTGGAAATATCTCCTGCTGATAGGTGAAGAGGTTTTCTTGTTCGGCTTCAGAGACTTCTGTTTCAGATATGATCAGTCGATCCTCCGGATCGTCTGGTGCCCCATCTTCGTCGCCAGGTAAGTCGCTGAACAGAAGGTCAATAGTATTAGCAACCTTACCAGACTCTTCCGGTACCGGTTGAACCTTAGGCTGGCTAAATGATGAAGATTCCCGAAGCTTGTCGAACGCCTCTTCACAAGCAGAGGGCGTAGAAACTTTACTTGGGGATAAAACCTCGCCGTCGTCTATTCTTTTAGCAAAAGGTCTTCTCACTCTCTTTTTAATATCGACTTCAGTATCAGCTGATTTTATTTCCTTTATAGCGGTAACAGTCGTCTTTTGCTTTTTCTTGGGACTCTTTGGTTCCTCATCAAAGACTCTCTTCTTAGCTTTATCCTTGTCACCATTGGAATCTCTCTTATTCCGTACTTCAAACTCGAAGGGTTCCGGTTCTTTGAACTCATAAATATCCTCAGTACTTTCTAAAGGCCTGATCTCTGGTACTGGTTCCAACTTCGGCGGTTCCAACTTTGGTTTTTCTAATTTCGGTGAGAGAGACGCAGATGGTGTAGCTGTAGCTTTACCCTCATTCTCTTTCTCTTCAGATTTTGCTTCCTCTTCCGGATCCGGATCGGCTCTCACAATCTCGAGTTTTACAGCTTTATCAAAACCTTTTAATTCAGATCTTATTTGATTGAGATCAAAGTCCCTGCCTTTGGGTTGGTCCTCATCACTCTCAGGTTCCGATTTAATATCTTGAATTTTACCTGGTATTCGTCTCAGTCTACGACCTCTACGTGGTTCCTCCGAGGCATCCTTATCCTCTTCAGGCTCGCTCATGTCTTCAGGTTTTATCCTATCCTCGGCTCTACGTCTCACTTCTCTTCTTTTTCTCTCTTCCGTTCCACGTGACCTTGTCTTTGCCTGTTCCGGCTCGGTCGTGTCTGATTCGTACGCTTCGCTATCCTCACTTTCAGAAGCAACAGATATGTCCGTGTGACCAGACATTCTTCTTGTACGTCTCCGAAGCTCTACTCCAGTGAGATCTGTGTTCCTGGTAAGCCTAGTCAGTCGATTAGCAGCTGGAGTCGCAGGACTCTTCGTCCTGGAGCTGGAACTTGTTACTGAAAGTGGCGTCGTAGACCTAGTTGGCTGCATGGACCCCTCCTTATCCTTGTCTTCCTTCTTACCATCCTTAGTTGTAATTCCTGAAGATGATGTAGAAGAAGGCGCAACACTCTGCGCTCTACGTCGGTTTTGGGATGCATTAGAATTCGAGGTGTTACCTGTCTTAGAAGATTTTCCACCAACTGAAGAACTCGTTGCACTTGGAGTCTGTGGTCTAGGAGTAGCCTTAGTTCGCTTAACTCTACCTTGAGCTTGAGTGAAATTTTGTGCGATTCGCGATCCCTTGATCCACTCATCGTATCTCGTGTTCCAGCCTGTGTAATGGACTAGGTAAGCAGGTTCAGCACCATCCTTTTCCATGTCGATTACTTTGGCCTCATACGTGACTTTCGATTCATGAGTTGGTCCATAATAGACTTTCAACCGATCACCTAGTTCGACGACACCTTTGTAGCAGGGGGCAGATTCGCTAGAATGATCATCTGTACCAGGTCTAGATTTCTCTAGTTCGTTCTCCTTGCGTTTTCTTCCACGTTGCTTCTTCAACTCTTCGTCAGTAAGACGTCTCTGCTTCGCAGGCGCCTTCTTCTCCGAATCCCTGGACGGTGTCCGCGTCTCCCGGACTGTATCTGTTGTTCCAGATGCTTTACCCTTAACGGAGTCATCCTTTGATTTGGATCGTGTTTTTGCAGCGTCGTCTTCCTTGAGTTTCTCATCCTTTTTCTCCTGCTTCTTCGGTTCATTCTTTTTCTTATCGAAGGGCTTCTTTTTGGTCTCCTCCTTATTCTTTGATTTGGTTTTACTGGGCACTGGGGTAAACCGTGTTGGTGTTTTAGGTGACTTTTCACTGCTAGAAGACTCTCCCTCAGCTTCAACATTGATATCGCTATCTTGCCCACTTCCACTTTCTTCGAATTCCTCCTTTTTCTTTATTTTAATAGTCGTCGGCGTAATGATAACTGGGACAGGGGCTGGGGGAGGTTCCTCTTCCTTTATTATCTCCTTCTTAGGCTCTTTCTTCACTTCCTTTTTCTCATCTTCCATTATCTTCTTGTCCTCCTCTTCTTTCTCAGACTTGGTCATTGGCATCTGAGGTGGTACAGGAGTGTTTCTGTCCCGGTCTCTGATCAAGCTCCTACCTGGTCGTTGCTTTCGCGTGCTACCTCGAGGATGATTGACCATAGTACAACCTAATTTTCTATAAAAGTCCTCGAAAGAGTGTAAGAACTTTTTATACGCTTGCTTCACGAGATTGTGCGTGGACGACGTACTTGGCATTGAAAAACTTAAGCGACGAGTTATGGATTTCCATTGATTCTGATTGGTCACACGGTTATACCCGCCTAACTTGTAAACAGCACGAAACAGACGGTAGAGATCTATATCCTCGTTTCCAATCATTGGACAATTGTTGATAGGTGTTCCTCGATCGTCCATGAATTTATACAATTGCGCAACAAAGTGGTCCTTCTCCTCTCGCGGCTCATCGTCCGAACTCTGTAACCAAGAAGCAACGTCGTGCGTAACATTTGTGAGCTTCAAAGTTACATAGTAGCCGTTTAATGACAGCCAATTAAACTTACATCAGTGTCCAGCTCTCCATCGGAATCGCTGTTTCCACTAGACATGGCATTTCCAAAGAGAGAATCTCGATCCCAATGGGGTGGAAGGTCATTTTTCTCCAAAAAAAGAAGAGCCTTCTCCACGGCAATCTTTAATGCACTATTCTCGACCTTGTTCACCAGTTCCTTGGTAAATTCAGTTGCCTCCTTCTTTGGGACGGTGTAGCTGAAGAAATTAGACGTGTGAAAGTACTTTATGAGTAACAGGGATACGTGATAGGCATTGGTGATAATGATAATACTTACTATCTTGCATCTTTGAAAGATCTCACGAGATAATCGTCACGAACACGAATCCTGACTGTATCCTGAGCTGTCGGTGCAACGACGAGTCCTGGAAACCAGTTATCTTTTTTCTTTTTGTCACCCAGCTCGACGCAAACAACTCTTCCAATTTCCGGTTCCGTTTCAGTCCCCTCCTTTCCACCTGATCCGGAACCGGAATCGCGGCTTCCTCGTGGGGGACTTTCTTCATCCTCGCTGCTGTCATCTCTGCAAAAAAAACAAAAGGTCCATCATCCCGTAAGTGTCATTTTTTTCGGGGATAGATTACTATCCCGATCCTGTCACGTACTGCGCTTGCCTCGAACGTCGTCCTCTGCGCCCACCAATAACTGGATTTCCAAAGTGCTCGGGATGAGTTAGTGGAAGCTGATCCAAAGTCTCACTCTCAGCAAAATGTCTGCCACTTTTTAAACACAGTGCCGTCCTCCTGAGCGTCGTAATATCTCCATCGTCAAAGACTACAGTATACTGACTACAATCTTGAATCTTGGTGATAGTGGCCTCAACAAAATCCTTTCGCTCCCCATACTTGGCCTCAATAGAGGCACCTACTCTCAAAGTACCTTTAATCTGGTCATCCGTAACTGTAGCAGTTCCCAAACCTTGTTTATACGTAACTCGACACTTTACTGATCGCACGACCTTCCTGATCTTAGCTTCGCAAAAAGCACCTTTGTATTTGGCGCTCACCTCCGTACCCACCGACAGATACGGTGGATCGTCTCCCTGAAACAATACCAAAACATTACATTAACACTCTAATACGATTTCGGAGTAACTCGTGCTTACACGTCAATTTTCGCAGTAAACAGCTTCCTGCCAGCGATTCTTTTCTAAGACAAGTAGTCCTTGAAGAAGCGTAAACAGAAAATAATCGAATTTCTCAAACACAAAGAACATCTTCCAAAAATCCGTCGCCGTACGAAAAACCTCATAAAGTCCAAACACGTCCCTCAAAGATTGGAGCTCCCAATATCCTCAGACACTTCACATCCAGAAGTACTCACTACCAGCAGTAACTGACTGTTTGTCGGCCTCTGGTGCCCCCTCTCTTATCCCGGCTCGACATCCCTGACCCCCCTACCTGACAGTCACTCACTTTCCCAGATATTCAACCAGAAATTGGTAACCTCGAAAATCTTCAAAAAGCAGCACATACCAAAGCCATAATCAATCCTACAATACACCTAATATAAAGAATCTAGAACGACTCCGAAATTTCTCTTGCTCTTTTTTCTCCCAACAAATACATGTACCTCGGTACAGAAAACTATGTACGCTCACTCCTCTCGTCCACCTTCTCAGTGAATATTCTCCCGCGCGTTCGACTTACCAGCATCTTCTAACGCTCGACGATCTCCATATGCACGATCCAAAGCCAGTGACATACGCGAGACATTAAAATCTTCTTAGGGGTGCTCTTCGCGAAGAACCACGTCAAAATTTTCACAGGAATCACGCTTAACCCCCTTGCGCAAAGCCACAGCTCGCACCACGAATGCGTATAAGCTCCTGTTCTCTCTCGTTCCCAGCCCATTTCCACCCCGAGCCCGAACGACGCAACTTGTCAGCCGGCAACTGCGCTCCTATTGGATGATTCCAT